>JAOXJP010226611.1:0-11456 GCA_025762735.1 Platanus orientalis | reverse complement strand
CGTCAAGGGGACCCGCTGTCCCCATTCCTCTTCAACATTGTCATGGAAGGCTTGACCCGCATGGTTAAGTGGGTCAAAAGCCAAGGCATGTTAAGGGATGTCGCATTGGGACAAATGGCCAAGTGTCGCTTTGATCCAATATGCCGACGACTCCCTCCTTCTCCTTTAGGCTGAGGAAGAATAGATTCGGAACTTGAGAGGGGTTCTTTTTCTCTTTGAAGTAGTGTCTGGCCTAAGAGTGAATTTTCAAAAGACTAAGATTTTTGGGATTGGACCTATCCCCTACATCTTAGCTATGGCTGCCCTTCTAACCTACACAGTCACACAACTGCCAAGAACCTATTTGGGGCTTCTGTTGGGAGCCAAATACTCACCAACCTCAATTTGGAATCCGCTAATTGAGAGAGTGGATAAGCGCCTTGCATCTTGGAAGGGAAGGTATCTTTCCAAGGGGGGGGGGAGGGATGGTCTTAATTAGAAATGTTCTCTCCATCATCTCTATTTACTACCTTTCTCTCTTCTCGATTCCTATGGGAGTATTTTGGAAAATTGACTCTTTCAGAAGGAGTTTCTTGTGGGATGTCTTTAATGGAGCAGTTAAATATCCCCTTGTTGGATGGAAGTTTCTCTGCAAACCGTGCAAGAATGGAGGGCTGGTATTTCTATCTCTCAGCCATATGAACGAAGTTCTACTGGTAAAATGGTTGTGGAGATCCGAGGAGGAGATAGGGGCATTGTGGAGGCAGATAATTAGTTCCAAATATGGAACCAAGAATGAGGGTTGGGAGAGTGGCGTGGAGGTGAGCCCATATGGCACCTCTATATGGAAGGGCATTCTAAAAACGAGCTCCTAGTTCCATTCCCAAACCTTTTTTAAAGTTGGAAATGGGTCTTCCATTCGTTTTTGGATTGATTTAAGGGGGTGGGGGGACCCTCTTCTATTGCATCAGATTTTCCCTAAATATTCAGATTGGCTAGCCTTAAGGATGGATTTGTAAAAGACCACATGAATTTTCAAGACACCGGGTTCAACTGGAATTTGAGACTCTGTCGCCCTCTTAATGATTGGGAGATTGAGCCAGTTACTAGTTTGCTCCAACTCCTTGATATCATTCCCATTGGAAGGCTTGATGAAGAGGATGCTAGAAGATGGACAGGTGGTGAGGATGGTTCCTTCTTGGTTCGTAGTGCATACTTGAAGATTATGGAAGAGCAACTCAATTTCTCCCATGATCGAATTGTCTGGTCCTCCAAGATTCCTTTCAAGGCCTCACTCCTATTATGGATGGTTTTGCTTGAGAAGGTCTTGATGGTCGATAAGCTTTAAGCCAGGGGGTGGTACATGGCCTATAGATGCAGCTTATGTTTGACCAACGAAGAGACCACTCACCATCTCTTCCTTCACTGTCCAGTCACTCACAAGGTTTGGAGTTTTTTCCGCAGCAGGTTCAACCGCACCTGGGTGATGCCAAAGACCATTGATGGTTTGCTCTTGACCTCATGTTTTGACTGCAGCCCGAGTCTCTCAAAGGGTGATAAACTTATTTGGTTTTGCATCCCTACTATACTTTGTTGGACTTTGTGGATGGAAAGGAATGAGCGAGTTTTCGACAAAGAACATGTGGTTAACGACAGGCTTCCAGAGCAGGCGTTATAACCTTTGTATTTGTGGAGATCTCATCTTCCTAAAATGAAGGATGTGAGATTCCACGACTTCATGTTTAACTGGAATAGGCTATTTTTCTGCCAGCAGCCCCTCTCAATGGGGGCTGATTGAGTTGTACTTCTCGTGCTTCTCCCTTTTGCAATAAAGCCTAAACCTATCACACCAAAAAAAAAAAAAAAAAAAAGGCTAAGGCTAAAGGGACAATTAGAGTGACTCGTGGGGTTATATGGGGCTGTTTAAAGGGGAATAACAGTGATAAAGAAGGTTAATAATAGGCAGGCTGAGAGGTGCTATTAAAGAGGGTTTTCAGTTCTTGATTTGTGGTCCGCAGGAATTCTGGAATATGGATTGCCGCAAGGTGAGTATTAATGGGGTTTTACAGTGCTGATAGAAATCAGCAAAGGGAGGGACAACTGGGGAAAAGATAGGATCTTGAGGTTTCTTGATGGGAGAAGATGAAAAAGAATGTATAAGGATGCTGTTTTCAGGTTTGGAAATCAAGAATCCAATTAATCAAGAAAGAAATAATATTTCAACAAGATTATGATCAAAATTCAAGAACAAATAACAAGAAAGAGAGAGAAGAGAGAATAATTCATGGAAAAGAAGAAAGAGAAACGTGAGAGGGAAAGGGGAGAGAAAAGTATTTGGTGTACCTGGTCTACGTGTGGACACCACAAAATAACCCAATTCTTTATTCAAACTTCAAAAACTAATTACATCCTAACTTTTGGTTCTATACATGCTTGACTCCTAGTCCATTTAGGACTCCAATAATCCTACTCTAAAGGTGATTGTCAATCAGCACCAAAAATAAATAATAATAATAATTTCAAACAAAATCAAATAACTCCTTAATTTGGAACTAACTCCCTCGGCTAATAAGCCTTATTACAAAACACTTCCTATGACATGAATTTACTACTAAATAAGTACCCTAAATTACCATGGCCGATTAGCCCTCTTCCAAGGTCTTGCCTTGGGCCTCCAAAGAGGGTAGGTGGTTGATGCAGTACAAGCGAGAAGATACCAAAAATTGATATGGAATAATTCCCAAGGCTTCAAATAATTGAAAATAAAGCATATGGAAGCAAAATAAATCAAGAATTGAATTTAAATTCATAAATAGCAAAGGAATTAGAGAATAAAATTTAAGAAAAAAGGTTAGGATGGAAAAGAACAGAAAAAGATGGGAAAATAGAAGAAAAGACCCCAAAATGGTATTTTTGTAATTTTGTATAGAAAATCCAAAAATTACCAAAATGACCCTCTGACATGTTGGAAAATTTTGAAATTTTTATGGTCGCTTTTGACTTGTTTCAGGGTTCTACAGTTAAAATTTCATGAGATTCCGTTAAGATTTGATGGGTTAAATCAAAGAATTTCAGAAAAAATGAAGGTTATTTAATGGAGGTTTCAAGAAGAAGAAGAAGAAAAGGGAAAGAAAAATAGAAGAGAATAAGAAACTAAGGCCCAGTCTGGTTGCCTTGAATTGTATAGAAAAGAAAAGAAAAGAATAAAAAATAAAATCCCACAAGAAAAGGGAAGAAAAGAATCATAAGAAAAACATGGGAAGCCCAACTTTTCATGGCAACCAGACAGCTTAAAAATGATTTTTTGAGAAAATTTTGTCATGAGAAAACCTTTTCATGGCAACCAGATTGGGCTATGGAATCTAAAGCACAGCAATAAGGACAAATGTTGAAATTCCTTAGTTATTGGAAATTTTGAAATTCAAGCTTCTGGTTAGCAAGAAGCAGAAATTTGTGACGAATTGAGAATAAACTTCTATTTATCGATCCCATTAAAAGACAGTTTTTTCTTTGTTTAAGCTAGAAAAAAAGGGGTCTGATTTCATTGATGTGTATTTTTAAAACGAAACCCTCAGCTTAAATTCTTCAGTTTCTTACACATCTCTGTTAAAAAGAACCTTCTTCCTTAAAAATTAGAGAACCTTTTCCATGAAGGAAATCTGTTCATACTTCATAGATATGAACTTAACTTACCGAAAATTCTAGAAATTAAAGATGAAAACTTTATTATTGAAACACCTCACTAAATCATAACCCACTTTCTTCAGTGAATTCCTTCTAAAAATCTAACTACCCCTCCAAAATTTGAATAAAAAACTCAACTTTCCATAATCCAATTAACTTGAATTGATGGGTTCTGTTTTCAAAGATCAGACCTAACCGGAAAAATATATTTTTCCTATTTTTGGGAAGAATTCTTTTTTTCTTTCACAAAGGCAACATATCCATACCTCATCAAGCATGCTAACGAGCTTCGCCTTCTTCATCTGAAGCTCCTGCCTCTCCGCCGTTGTGAGCTCGGATCCACGATCCGTGTTCGTCTCGCCCCCGGTTGATCCTTCTCCCGTTGCAGCAGTTGATTCTTTGTTCATCTTAGTCTGCCCTTTAACCCCCTTACCATTTTCAGTCTTGATTCCGTTCCCTACGTTAACAACTTCGTCCAGGAGCTGCTGCGCGGCCTTCAAGTACTTAGAACCCAACAGAACACTTTGTATTCCGGCAATTCCATTGGAGACCCCAGAAGCCGATGAAGAAGACCCGCCGCCCGACATCCTCAACTCGTTCCCACTAGTCGGAGATATCGCCGGCGCGGCGGATGGTATTGGAATGTCAGATTCTGGCCGGTATGACCCATAACCTGTCTGCTGCGACGAAAGGCTCAGAGACAGACCCTGCTGAGAAGGTTGAACGACCGACCGGCGAAGACCCAATTGCGACGAAACGTCAGCAACAGTGACCGAATTGGCCACCGCCGCCGTCGTCGGACTCTGGTGCTGCTGGTGGATCTGCTGGCTTCTACCTGCCGTCGCCGGGTCGATCGATGTCCAGAGATTGTAGTGAACACGAGGGACGAACCCATGAAGGGCCGACATCTCGTGTTGGGCATGCAGGGATGGACGGTTAGGATCTTGCGAGGAAGCCGACCCGGCGGCTACGGCCGTTGCCTGAAGTGGGATTCCGACCAGGTGCTGATTCTGCTGGGGCTGGTGCGAAAGGTTCGCCGCGCTTAGCGTGTTTCCGGCGGAATTGAGGAAGACCATGTTGGGTTGCGGCTGTGCATCAGGGTATCCGACATAGCCAGGGTTCATCAGATAAAGCGTCTGCAAACCGTCAGCTTGGATTTCCGAACTTCCATGAAAGTACGTCGCCATCGATTTGAAAATTAATCTTATATCACTGAAAAGGGACTACGTTATTCTTGACAACCAATCCAAAATCTCATCACTCTTCCTCTGTTTCTCTTCTATATATATAAAAATACTGTCTTTTGTCTATCAATCTGGGTCTGTGATTCAGCCCATTTCGTTACTCAATCTCAATTTGGATGGGTCAGATTTGTACACCAAATCCTATCGTCTTGTTGTTGAACACCTGGAACAAAGCAAGAGAGAAGAATACTGAAGAAAACCCAAAAGAAGGCAAAAGTTTTTTATTCAAAGCTACAAGCCTTAACTCTAAAATCCAATCAGAACCCATAATTGAGATCAATTCAAGGTTCGAAAAGATTTCCTTCTTTAACAACATAGATGATATAGAGAAGAAGTTGAAGAAAAGGGTGAAGGATTCGTACTCATGTCTTTTATATATAGAGCAAGAGAGGAGAGGAGGGACGTGAGGAGGAGGAGAGAGAGTGTGTTTTGGTTAAAAAATTAGTTGATTTTAGTATTATTACCTGCTGTGATGGAAATCTGAGTGCACGTGCTTCATCATCTGCAAAGGAGGGGAATTTTAGTTACAGTGACCCAAAACCCATCAAAGATCTTGCAGTGACAGAGTTCAGGAGCATACAATTATGGCTAAAATACACAAAGAGGATACATCAGAACACACAGCACACTAACCTATCTATCTATCTTGGGTGGTGACCTTGTCAGATTCAATTTTTCAGCTCTCCTGCTGAAAAGGAAAAGAAATAGAGAGGAGGTGGGGGTGGGGGATGGGGTTAAAAGCCTGAGAAAAAGATACCCATCTTTCTTTATTCATTATCCAAACATTTATAATCAATTTTCTTGAGACAAAAGAAGAGGGGGACTTGATAATAGTAGTAACAATTTATGGGTTCTTGATTTGTTGATGGGAGAGTTGCACAAGACTGTTATCCTCCGCACGCTCCTCTTTCTTATGGTTATAGTTTTGTGTGAGGTACCTGCGAATAGATCAAAACAAGGGGAGCGTAACTGATTTGACTCTCCTTTTCACATCATTAGATGCAGGCACGTTTGATGAGGAACAAAGAAAGAACTTTTCACAGAGTCTCCTTCCACCCAAAACTTTATTAAAAGAAAAAAAACGAAAGAGAGAAGGAAGAAGAGAAGGGTAGGGGAGGCTGCTCATTAAATTTAATATCTTTTTTGTCCTTTATTTTGTTTTGTTAATATTAGTATTATTATAATTTTTTTTTTGTGGTTGGATGCCACAGTTCGAAGATAAAGCAATTGAAATGCTAAGGAACATATCCAACCACCACCATAATACCAACTTCAAAGATAGGAAAAAGGATTTTACAAAAAAAAAAAAAAAAGAATGGAAAAAGGAAACCAAGTTGAGTAAAAACTAATTTGTTCAGTTAATTATAACATATCAATAGTAGTAATAATATAATATCGACAATGATATTAATAGTAATTTACAAGTACATGGTATACAATTGCCACGTGTCATTTTTGGAAGGCGGTAACAATTATAAACACAGTTACTTCAGGGTCCCTACAAAACTTATATCTGATGTGTAGTGTAGTCAATGGCACCACTTAGGAAGCTACTACTGGTCCTGTCCAAACCATCCCAGTCAGATATGATCACTATTACCTGAAAATAGACTTCATTCTGCCTTTTATCTTAGCCAGTCAAAGACCCATGAAGTATTACTTTACCTACAATACAACACTGATGCAAATGAGTTAGTTTTTTATTTTTATTTTTATTTTTATTCAGTGCTCTTTCTTTGTTTCTACTTCTATCTAGCTATCTCTATCTTCCCCAGATTCAGATTTTCCTTTCACAAGAAAGAGACTACAGAGGAAGGAAACAGTGAAAAGCTTGATATTTTTCATTCTTCCATAAAATATGTATTGGAAGGAATAAAAAACAATAAGATAAAGTCTTGTGTAGTCAAGAAATAAAACACAGCTTACATATGTGCCCCCCCATCACTTGTTCAGCTTAAAGCTTTTCATATCTTCATCATCATCATCATCAACGTCATATGCTTTAAAATATAATATATATAATATAAGAAAAAAGAATGAATTGCTGATGGGTATTTGATCTCATGTAGCAAAAAGGCCATCGAGGAGGGAAACTTAGGAAATTGATTGATAAGAGTGACTTAAGAATCTCATGTAATTATAAAGTGTGAGACTTGAGTTTTAGATGTCCATGATGGACACAAAACATCTTTCTACTCTATCCAAATGGTACCCTATATTGGGGGAAGGAAGGGGATTATCATCTCAACCATTTAATTGGTGTTAGGCCCTACCCAAAAGTAAACTGATTAGAGAAAATCCTTTGATCAGACAATTAGGGTTGTCCAATCCATATGATTCTCCATCAAGCCGAATCGATGGGGCGGTGTTGTCCATGGTTGTCACACTAGAAACTCGTTAATCTATGCTTGATTCATCCAATACAACCACATGAAGCTAAACAGAAATTTGTAGCCTCTGGTTTTGATCTCGGCTAGTCAAATTGCAGGAAAAAGGGTTCTAAAGTGCACCACCGACAGTTGTTCGATCAAGAACGAGATCATTGCGAGGTAACATGCACAATGGTTTTGAAAGGGTCTTCACATTGGATCATCTCTTCAGCTTCTTCTACAATTGATTCCTTTGCAACCTACCTCTCGGGATATTCCAAAATAGGAACTGCATGATGAGGCAAGATTAAGACCCTCTAATCAAGATTATTATAATAACATGGAGGTCCCATATTCTCTATCCATTCAATTAATATTACATTAATCCTTCTCCCTTATCACACAAGACACTGTTAAGAAATAGCTCCAATCAAACTTTTTCAATTTAACCATCTCATCTCACAATCCGTGACCTATAATCTATCGGCCGTGCCCAATAAAGTTGTGCCAACCGTATTGGTCATAACCATCCGATGATTCGCTCGCTTTTGCAACTAGTCAACATAATTATGGGTAAATGGTGCTACAAAAAGTGTCTTAAAAATGGATTACTCAAGAACAACTGGTGAGCCATTTATTGGAGAGCTTTAACTCTTAGCAATCTTATCGCTCTCTTTTGCATAAACATCACCCAACAAGTGACTCATCAAATGGAAAGTGTGAACCCGTGGTTAAATACCTTCAAACAAACTTTTAAGCATGTATGTATATTAGACCTAACTCCACGAGTTTGCTGACAATATGTTGTAGTACACCTTTGAAAGGTCATAAAGAGGGAAAAAGAGGGGGGTTGAGGGGGGTGGGACATATCCTTTGCAAGAAGACGTTAAAAGGTGCTTTGACAAGGGGACCCATCTCTTAATTAGGAAGAAAATGTGAGTGTATTTGTGGGTTTAGTAGGTCACATTTTGTTTTCTAGAAGCCCCTCTCAAGACGCAACCTTTGTTTGGTTTTTCTAAAGACCCTTAATGGCCACAAAACTAAAACCCTAAGTACTAGGCTACCACTTTGCCACTTAGCCCCATCACTCCACTCCCCCTTTTGTCTCCGTTTCTTTTCTTTTTAAACTATATTTCAAGTCCAATTTTCCATTTTTTTTCCCCTAACGAATTATGGTGACGACTCACACTACCGACAACGGATCCTCTACGGTATGCCTGAGTGTGGTACGAGTGCACTACCACTTAGCACTTGACATGTCGCCAAAACTGGTGGACATGTCTGCCAAATTTTATAAGTCCTGCTGTTTTGGCTGACGTCTCCAGTGCTGAGAGGCAGTGCACTCAGGAATGCCAAAGAGGATCCTTGGCATGCAGATCTGATTGTCGGATTAAGATCAAAATGAATCACATATGTGGCCACCAGCCGACATGTGTAGTATCGTTGGCTAACCTCTTTTTATCAATTTAATTGTTATAGTTAACCCTAATTCAATTCTATGGAAACCCTAATTCAATGGCCTATACATACTCAACAACTCTAAAAAGGTTCTCTAACAGTGATTTTATAAAGCACAACTATAGTTAAAATAATAGTAAGGTTGCAATTTCCCTATACTACAATGAATATCTATTTACATTCCCTCTGGTATTACTTTCTTATCCTTAATACCTTGGAATCCAACTGGTCAAAACATTTTCTCTATTGTCGAACGGTCAATAGACTAAAAGAGTTCTTCAAAATTTTCCCAAATTTTAAATTTTGAGAAAAAAAAAAAAAGGAACCCATCATTGCATCAAAGCATATTAATCCCTTTAGAGTACCCAAATGTCAATTTTCCCATCAACGAATGAGCCACACATGGACCATACAGAATGAGCCAAGACCTATGAGGAATAGGTCCCACCTAGGATATTATCTTCACCAAAAGGCAACCTAACATGGGCATCAACTACCTAATCTCTCATTATTTCTACTTGTTAGAAATCAATGATATAGAATGAAAAAAAAAGGCAATAAATATCTATAGATCCTTGGCTCATAGTGATCTAATTAAGTTGGTTTTAGGCCAAGAAATTTATTTTCTAAGAAAAGCTCCTCAATTACCACGATAAGAAAAAAAAATTGCAAGGCTTTTTTCATTTTTGGTGAATAGACTTTCAACAATCCACTTTGGTTTGTTAGGGATCCATTCACCAAAACACTGATAGATACTTTTCTCACTCTCGTAGCCGTGACATGAGCTGTGGGCACAAAGTATCACATGGGATTTGAAAGACTAATCTTGTGCGCGTGCTACCAACTACTCGAATTCTCACACAAACAAATTTGATGACTAGATGGATTACATTAAAGATGCCTTTGGATTTAAAGAATTGGAAGAGTGGAAATAGAATTGGAGTATCAAATTCATTTCCATTGTTTGGGCTGAATTTTAAATCACGGAAATGGATTTAAGTCAATTACCTAAGGAATTAGAATGTTGAATTGAAACCCCAAATCAATAGAATTGAAATAACAACTCATAGGCTGTTACTTCCAATTCTTTTGTATGAAACTGTGTGTGATCAAAATACCCTCATCAATATTTTAGGTCTATTGAAATAACTAAAATGCACTTCACTCTCAAGCAATTGTGAGGATTTTTTAACACATAAATTATCCAAAATGCCTTTTATTGTTTTATTAATTGACCAAAATACCCGAATGGAAGATCTAACTCATGTTAGTTATGTTTCGAATCTATTCAAATGATTAAAATGCCCTCCTCAAGAAACTGATGAATTTTTTTAACACAAAGCACCCAAAATACCCTCTATATTAATTGACCATAATGCCCTTAAGTGGAAAATCTATGTCATGTTAACTATGCTTCATTGTGGGTAAACTACATTAAAATCCTAATAATAATAAACATAACATTTTTTTGGTGATTATCAAGAAATTGTAGGCCATATAGAAGCTTGAGTATGGTGAATGCAGAGCTTAGATGCCTAACTCGCATGATTTGAGAGTCTTTGGTGATGGGCCATAAAATCTCAAGGCCACCCATCAAGTAGAGAGTGAACAAAATGGGGTGATTGAGATTTTTGAATATTTGTGCGAAATTGTGACTTTTGAATTCTAATTTTGTATATGTGCATCCAAATGGTAAAATTCTAAATCCATTGAATTTAATTCTGTAGAATTGGAATTCCAAACTTAATTCCAATTCGGTGAATCCAAACGCACCCTAAGTATTTTAGTGGACCCATTGATTTCACAACCAATTTGCATCCCTAAACCATTTTTGTGTGTCTCATATGTAGGAGTGACAATATTAGATACGATCTATGAACTTGACACAACCCAACATGAAATAACCAGGTTAGGGTTGATTGTTAACATGTTTTGGGTTGACTTGTTTTGAAACAATTGATAATTGGATTGGATTTGGGTTGAGCCATTTAGTATACCCTTAACTTGACACGACATGAATATGATCCACCAACATGAATTACCACATAACTCGCAAACCTCACGAACCCAACATGAAATAAACGGTTTAGGGTTTATTGTAAATGCATTTTGGGTCAAAACAGGTTAACCGACTTTAACAAGAGTAATAAATGGGTCAGACTAGGGTTGAGCCATATAGCCGTACACCCTTATCTCACACGACACGAACTTGACCCATCAACACAAATTGCCACCTCTTCATATGTTATAAAAGACAGTTATAAAATACTATCACTGCCCTCTTGCCTTGGTGGTCGTGGCATTGCTTTTCAATGAGGGGTCATGAGTCTAATCTCGTTGGATACGATAATGGTGTGTAAATAGGTGTACAGTGCGGATCCCACATGATGATGTCATAGTCAGCGGAAACTAGTAACCCTATCAACCAGCTTACTGCCACTTGATTGGGGAGGCGGGTATAAAGGGATCGGTTTATGACCGCTTCGCTAAACAAACGCTCATCATTGCTCCTTGATCCTTGTCGGGTGGATCCATCAGCATTGAAAAGTGATTTTCACATAATCACTTTTTGGTGTTGATATGCCCGCCTCCTGACAAAGGGCAGTGGTTAGCATTCGTTAAGGTGAACATTTTTTATTCATTCACGGGTATTATAAATTGTCACTAATATGGATAAGTTTGGAGATCTTGGCTTTGGAGGGGTGGGGGGGGGGGAGGATAT
>JAOXJP010226610.1:0-11456 GCA_025762735.1 Platanus orientalis | reverse complement strand
TATATATATATATATATATATAACTTAAGCGGTCGAATATTAATAGGAATGGATGTATACATATCTGCATTCGGTTTGTTTACCTTCAAATATTTAAACGAATCGGATATAGACGCATCCATATTCGTCTTAATTGAATCGAATGCAAATTGAATACAGATGCTTAGGTGAAAAGTTGACAACCCTATGCAGACAACGATCTTTGATAAAGAAGCTTTTGATAGTTTGATCTAGATTGGGTGTTTTTTCACCCTTGAGATTTGAATTTCAAAATTCAATCAAATCACACCATGAATGGATCATATGCACGGACAACATAGAAGCCTAGATGTCACCAATTGGTCCAAACTTAGCACTTCCTCATGTGGAAAAACAAGGCTTATTGTTCTGAATATTTTTGAATTAAGAAATTTATAACTATGAAAACAAGAATTTCAAGAAAGAAGTCCTAACACATGGTCAGCCATAAACTTGAAGTATGTTAGATTTGAGGTGATGGGAATAGAATAATAATGAATTAAAATGACAATAATTTTCTTCTTAGGCACGAATGAAGGATTAGTCATGGAGCACAACTCAGTTGTCAAGTACAATTCAATCGCGGAGCAAGATTTAGTCGTGAGTGACTTAATCAGTCATGGATTTCTGGTTAGTCGTGAACTTCACTTTAGTAGTGATACGTCAGACAATTGCAATCAGCTTTTAGTTGCGATAGATAGATTTAATAACGGTTTAATAAACAAGTTGTGAATTTCTGGTTTTTTTTTCTTCAAATTTCTCTTCTTTAATTTCATACTTATGTTAACCAATTCATCCGAACATAGAAGGTGTCTCTTTACAGATTTGTACTATCCGACAGAGACGAATGAATGCTCGTTGTGTTCTCAAATCCAAAGGGTCTTTAGGTTCAATTTTATAAACAATCCAACAAAATAATGTTGCTATAAGAAGGTTTTCTCAAAAATAATTCACTCAAGAGATCAATGTGAGTTCTCACAAAAGGAATACTAGATCTCAAGAGGATGATACCCAAACGAAGCAAGCAATCTTTCTCGAAAGAAAGTGCACATTCAAAAGAGCTTTGGTTTCAAAAACTCATAGTTGTGCTTTTCTCAAGGAAGAGAGCCGAGTTCGAGAACTATGCAAGGAGTCGTGGAGAGAGAAAGAAGAAGAGAGTAAGAGAAGATGTTGTTCACGGCAAGATGAATGAACCCTTCTTCTTCAGAGCTGGCTTTAGAAATCACACAACAATAGTCGTTCTCTTTTCTCCCTTTCTCCTGTTCGTCTAAAAAAAGCCTAATCTTCTTTGAAGTTTTCACGTTCATTGCCTTTTATAGAGGAAGTGAGAGACGTGTGGCAAATCACTAGGAAAAGAGAGAGATGTGTAGCAACCTTAATCCACTTTCACACATCTATGTAAAGAGAGGGATGGGTTAGTTTTCATTCGTCTCTTAGTTGATGTGGATGCTTTGTTTCCTTTTTTGGAAGCAAAGTCAATGCATATCTTATATATTTTTAAATAATTCAACAATCCCCCACTTATTTTAAAATTTTGACAACATATATTATGGGCATTTAAAAGAAGTCATTGTATATTAGTAAAAATGGTGTCAACTGTTAACCTTGAACCTTTACATAGTGTAAATAGTACGTTGTTTTTTAAAGGTACGATGGACTATACTTTGAACTGATCTTATTGACAAACAACTTTGTCACACACACCCCCCTCGTAACAAGCTTTACTCATTTACATATATTAGCATTTTAAGTTCTATGTTATATCCCGGTATCACTAAGTTCTATAGAGACAGCCTAAGTCTTATATGAAATGGCTAATTTTCACATTCAAATATGTGAGCTTTTATAAAGAGCATTTACCTATCCCAACCCAATTTGGGTTTGTTGAACTCATTAAGAGAACTCAATTTCTCATCCTTCATCATCTGCGAGGAAAACACCTATAAGTAATAACCACATCTTCTAAAGGAAATAACTTTTGTAAGAACAATACACAAGTCATCTACAATAAACATTTTTGTAGGATCACCATAGGAAAGTACAAATTTATTTAAATAAAATTATGCTTACAAATGGGTTATATTTGGCTTGTTTACTCATTAAACCTTAAAGACAGACAAATTGGTTTCTCATTGAACATTGAGCAGTCAAGTCAGGTGTCTTATAAATACACCTATCAAGTTTGACAATCTCATTCCCCTCGATGTATTAGAGGTTAACTATTTATTAAAGCCTTTTGATAGTGGGTTTGCCAAATCATCTTTTAACTTCACATGTTGTACAACTACAATGTCGTTAGTGATAAAACCTGTCACATGATTGTGCATCAGGCATGGATTTCTTATTATAATTTTTATTGTTTGCTTTGAATGTAATAGTTTAATTGTAGTATGAAATGGTTATTGCCAGCACAAGCTTTTCTTGATACGTCTACCAATCCATTCCTTAATCATTATACTTATGCTACCAATGATAGAGCAATGAACTCAGATTCCACAAAGAAATGAGTCAAAAATGTTTGTATTTTAGATTTATAGGAGATCGCACCTCCTATTGGAGTGAAAATCAAAGCAGTCACTAATTTGGATTTATGAAATCCGAGTTCCATGGAGCATTATTATATCCTTTAACAATGGTAGTATGCTTGTTGTAGCATAGTCTATACTTCATGGTTTCTTTCAGATACCCTAGAACTGTATACAATGCACTCCGGTGCATACTACTTGGGTTACTTGTGTGTCTATTTACATCCATACTTCAGAAGTGATGTCTAGCCTAGTGCCATACATGGCATATATTAAGCAGCCAATATATATGGCTTTCCATTAACCTTTGACTAAACACACGTCTCCGTTATTGGATACGAATCAATTGCCAATGAGAGTTTGTTAGAATTCATCAAGCCATTGCTTGGGTGCTTGGTTTAATCCATATAATCCACGCAGACATATCTTTCTACCTGTTCCATGTAAATCTCTTCTTCTAGATGATCATTCAAGAAGACAATCTTTACATGCATTTAATGAATGATTAGATTCTTCAATGCAGTCACTACCATCAATAACTTGATAGTTGATATTCTTGTAACATGGGCATAGGTGTCAAAGTAATGAAAGTCTTCCTTCTTCTTGTACCCTTTAGCCATTGTCGGGTTTTGTACTTCTTAACTATTCCATCATATTTAACTTTATTTTTGAATATCTACTTACATCTAACTTGTTTACACCCTTGAGGTAGATCCACCAATATTCAAATGTTTTTGGACATTATTGAATGCATTTCATCGTCTATCACTTTATTCTAGAAGATCACATCATGCGATTTCATGGCTTCTGAGTAGGATAGTGGATCTCCTTCTTCCATGCACACAACAAAGCTAGGACCAAAGTCCTTATGCTTATACTTTCACGTGCTCTTTCAAGGTATGAGTTGTGTATCCTTAACCGGTTTATCTCTTTTACTTGAATTATGTTTATTCACCCCCACTATTTCCAAGTTCTTTTTTAATGGAAAGATATCCTCAAAGAATTCAACATTAGTGGACTCAACAATGGTGTGTGGAGTAGGAGTTTCTAGATATAGAAATCTACAGGCTTTACTTGTCATTGAATATCCAATAATTATGTAATCGATTCTTCTTGGTCCTACCTTAGAGGTGTGCTCGTGCATCAACTTTATTGGAGCAAGACAACCCCATGTTCTGAAGTAGCTTATCTTAGGTTTCATTCTTCTCATATTTGATATGAAATAACATCCAATTTCTTTTGAAGAACTCGATTCAATATATGATAAACTATCATTAAAGCTTCACCCCATAAATTTAAGCATGATCTAGAACTTATTACCATCACATTAACCATTTCAGTTAGGTACGATTTTTCTTTTCAGCAACTCCATTCTGCTGTGGAGTGTATGATGTTAAGGTTTCTCTATGGATTCCACTATTTTCACATAACGTAATGAATCTTGAGTCCATGTATTCTCCTTATCTATCTAATCCTAGAAGCTTGATTTTCAAGTCAAGAAGATTCTTAACTTTCGTTTTGTAGGTCTTGAATTTTTAAAAGCTTCATAATTAGTCCTTAACAGGATGACATAAGTGTATTTGGACGCATCATCAATGAAAGTTATGAAGCATCTCTTTCCTTCCATAGAAAGCGTGTTAGTCATTTCACAAATGTCTGTGTGGATTGGATCTAGCACATTTGATGATCTTTGCACACTTTTGAATGAACTACGTGTAACTTTTTCATTTACTACATGTAATGCATTTGTCATTAATTGCATTATCTAGTTTGGTAATAAATATCAGATTTTTCATGTGTTTAATTTGATTATAATGAACATGACCTAGTCTACTATTTCATAAATCACACAACTCAATCAAGTAAACAAAAATAGAAGGTATTTCATTAATAATATTGAGCCAAACATTCTAGATGTGGAAAATTGTTTACCTACAAACACACTATTCTTAGTGAATACAACCTTATCTTATTCAAATACAATCTTGAATCCATGTCTGAACATAACTAATCTGGAGATGAGGTTCTTCCTAATGTTTAGGACATATAGGACTTATGTAAGGGTTACAATTTTCTTAGAGGTAAAATGCACCTTCATTGTTCCCTTCTCAACAACCTTAGAAGGAGAGGAATTTCTCATAAATATGTTTATGCCATCCCTTACTATTTCATAGGAGGTAAACAAGTCTCTATTTTTGCTGACGTGCCTAGTGGCACAAATGTCAACTACCAATTGATTTCATCTCCTACCACATTGGCTTTAGTGATAACATTTCCAAATCATCATAATAGATCCTTCACTTGTGGTTGTTGTTGTTGTCATCATTGCTTTATTCTTATAGTGATAAGCTCTAGCCACGTACCTTGGTTTTCTAGAAACATAATAATTGTATTTTCTCTTTGCTTTCTTAAAATGTTTTTCTTGCCTTTAACAAACTTCTTGAATTTTCTCTTGTTGAATGTGAACCGACACTTGGGTTTGGCTTCTACCACATGAGCTTTTTTAAATGAGTCAATCTTTTTTTTTCTTATTTCTTAACAACTCTTCAATTCACAAGATCTAGAGACATCTCAGCAAAACGAATTTTCCATCAACCATCTTAAATTTCCATAATTATAAACATAGAATTTATTGCTCCATGCCTCTTTATCCTTGTATACAGTTATTATAGCTTCCCATAATTCTCTTACATAATTCTAGAATATGATAACAACACTTGTAAATCATTTGCAATCAAATATTCATTTTCATAGTAGATAATTTCTATCTCATATTTTGATGCCTCATTTAAAGAGGGAATGAGAGGTTGTAGATCAATTAGAATAAAGAACACATACATATTTTTTCAGTTGGTACTTCATCTTTTCTACCCATCTCTCATATTTTTCTCTATTGAACAAGGTTGTTTCATAATGAAACATATCGGCTTGGCCCATGGGAGTAGACAGATCTTCAATATTGTTAGATTTGAGGTGATGGAAATAAAACAACAATGAATTAAAATGATGATAATTTTCTTCTCAATCACGAATGAAGGATCAGTTGTGTTACACAACTTAGTCATAAAGTACAATTCATTGCAGAGCATGATTCAGTCATGAGTAGGGGTGAGCATAGGCCCAGGCTAACCCTAACCCAACCTGACCCGGCATTTGGCCCAAAAAGGCCTGACCCAAGCTAGGCCTGAACTTTTTTTAAGGGCTAAGCTTGGACTTACCTCAGCCTGGCCTAAGGGCTGAACTTTTTACATATATATATATTTGTATTGTATACAACTTATTAAGACACATTGGACATATGAATCAGGTGATCTCTCTTAATAGAAAATGTAGATTCAAAAGAGCTTTGGTTTCAAAAACTTACAGCTGTGCTCTTCTCAAGGAAGAGATCCAAGTTTAAGAACTATGCAAGGAGACGTAAAAAAATTAATAAGAAAAGAGTAGGAGAAGATGATGTTCATAGCAAGGTGTATGAATCCTTTTTTTTTTTTTTTCATCTTTATAGCTGGTTCTGGAAATTACACAATGACAGCCATCCTCTTTTTTCTTCCTTTTTCTTGTTCTTATAGAAATCCCTAACCTTCTTTGAAATTTTCACATTTATTCCCTTTTAAAAAGGAAGTAAGAGACATGAGGCAACCTTAACCCACTCTCACATGTCTATAGAGAGATGATGGATTAGTCACTGTGCAGCCCTTAACTGGTGCAGATGCTCTATCTCCATTTCTGGAAACAGGGCCTTCACATACTTTTTATATTTTAAAATAATTCAACAAAGTAGACCAAACTGAATATGTAGCCAATCAGTAACGTCCCAAATGTGATGGATGGTTCATATCATCCCATTGTTCCGCCATGTGGCTAAAAGGAGTACTATGCAGGAAAAAAGTTGTGAGATTTTATATTTCCATATTTCTTATCTTATTTAGGCATAATAGCTCACCAAAGTATGCATTAATTTTTCTCATACATCTCGTGGAGGTTAGCTATCTCTCATGTTTATACGAGTCTTTAAGAACAAAGCGTACGTAGAGTGAAGATGAGTTCCAAGGAGAAAAATAAAGTTTTCTTCATGATTGGTGCTCGATTAGGAAGGACTATGACACTAACATGTAGCATCTATTTTGGATAATGGAACTTAACTTAGACATCCATGGGTTAAGTTCTTAAAAAAAAAAAAAAAAATCAGGTGTATTGGCTTTGTTCTTTGTTGTTTCCTTGGGTTTTGTGTTCCTTTGTTGTCATCTTTTTCTGAGTTATATATATGTACACACGGGTCCTGTAGCTAAAAATTACCCCACGTGATGCTCTCCAAATTAATAAGGTTCTGTTACCGTTTTACAAATTTCAGTGGTCTAACATGTGACAAATAAACAACAAAAGTGTGAATTTGTTGATTTTTTGCCATGTGTTAACCATGAATTTTGGAGAGTATTAGCTAAACTTTAACAATCTGGAGAGGATCGCTAGTAAAAATCAGCACTCCTGAATTTGATACATTGCATACAAAAAGGGTTAAACCATTTCAATTATCAAATTATTGACAAGCCAACGCATTGCAAATATAATTTAGGGAACGATTATTGCACCCCTAAAATCACTCACCGCACCTGCCCCCCTCCCCCAACCCTTTTTTCCCGTGTCTGGATCTATACCTCTGAACGCCAAAAAAATAAAAACAGGGAAGAGGGAGAGAGAGAGAGAGAGAGAGACAGAGGCAGGTGCCAGAGAGACCAGAAGGGGATGGGTTGCCGCCGGTGCTGGAGAGGAGAGGGGTGGGGTTGTAGGGGAGAAAATAGGTAAACCTATTTTAGGTAGGGGAGGTTTTAGGAGAGGGGTATACAGGGAAAAGAGGAAAAAAAAAAAAAAAAAAAGGGGGTGTAACGAGTGGTTTTGGGGGTACCATTAGTCGCTCCTTATAATCAGCAGGACCTAACAAGGCCGGGCCATTTTACCCATGAATAGAAGTGGTTGGGAAGGTAGAGGTGGGGGCTTTGATTATGTGAGAACGAATCTAGTGAGAACCGTGTAAACGGCACCAGAGGGGCTGACGCATCAGTACTGAAAAGTGACTTGCACTTTTTGAGGGACACTTATCACTTTTCGGTGCTGCTGTGTCTGTAACCCTGATGCCGTTTTCACAGTTCTCACAAGATTCGTTCTCACCTAATTTTTAGTGTAGAGGTGGTAATTGGGATATTCCTTCAAAACTTCTAAAACTGAAAGAAACGGTTAGAAGAACAAACCATTTCAAATGAAGGCAACTTCCCCTCTAATTTCATAGGGAAGGACAAGACCAAATCAAACAATCAACCCCACATCCCCATTACCCAATTTAGGAAATTAATTGAAAGCCATAACCATTTACATTTTATATATAAAAAGTAAAAACTCTTTGCGATTTCCCATCACACTGAATTGGCGGTGGTGATGGAAGTAGAGGTATTGCTGATTGGATCACGACCGTTGACGATCTTGGAAGCAGGAGCTTCGTTGGCGTGGACGGCGTCGTGCTGTTGGATGACAAGCACGGACGACACCACATCGTGGCCACACGAAGCCAGGATGTCGCCGATGGGGCCCAGCTCAGCGTGCTCGGCGGTGCGCTCCGCCAGCTCCGCCACCATCGTCGACGGGAACCGACCCTTGCCGACTACAATCAGCTCGTAGTCTTTGCTCCGGCCGATCGCCACCACCCCTTCCACGACATTTGTTGCGACCTTTTCTGTGTATTCTGCCATCCCATCCCACCTCTTCCGGAAATCCGCAACCGCCGCCTCATCCAGCTCCTATTGTTTTCCAAATTAAGATACGCACCGTGAATAAGTCAATGTCAGTGGGTGCAAAAGCTTTATTTATCAAGGGGCAAGCAGTAGTAGTGGGTGCCAATGGTGCAATTGGAATAAATCAAAATTAGTGTGATCAATGTGAGACGTGTATCACAGAAGGTTTTTTCAAGGAAAAAGATGTGGTCTGAACTCCTCTGCGCCACACCCCCTGATGGGACACTCAGGAGGGGGAATCAAAAACCTCCAAACAGTGAATTGTGTCAGGGATTTGCTGTCTAAGACACCACGAGGCTTCAAATGGAATACAATGGGAGGGACTTCATTGGCAGTCCTTTCAAAGTCCCGCACATTTTATTCCATGGGACACACACCGCGTGAGAGGGACATAAAAGGTTCATGGGACCTAGACCTAGTGAAATCATAAAAAAGTGTATGAGACCCACACCTCGTCAAAAAGATCATGCAAAAAGTGCATGAGACTTGAGATGCGATTAAGATGAGCATAACCACTGGTCCTGTTATTTCAATCGGCTCCTCATCTCTGGTCTGAACACTAGTTATCATGCCAGTACCCATCACACAGAAGATTAGGTAGAAATGAATTTCGTTCAAACGGTGCTAAGAGCGGCAGGGTGTGGACACATCAGCGTCAAAAAGTGATAAGCATCCCCCACCCAAAAAAAAAATTTGTAAATCACTTTCCGGTGCTGATGCGTCATCCCCTTGATGCCGTTTGCACCTGTTTATACCAAATTCATTTATATCTAATCCCCTTCCGAAAAAAAAAAAAAAAAAATCTTCATTGTCAATCACCCTTAAATAAATAAATGAAAATTGTGGTTCTTGAGAAGGACCCTTTGTCTTTAAGTTTCATTTTTACTCAAATCCTCAGTAGTAAGTTAAACTACATAAATATACAACTAAGTGCCTAGAGCGTCTTTTAAGTTTCATTTTTACTCAAATACTCTGTAATTAGTTAAACTACATGAACATACAACTATAGTTTACAGTGTGACATGTATACAAAAATTAAAGGGAACAAATTTCTTATCCAGGATTTGTTGTCCAGTGCACCAGGAGACTTTATTGAAATAAAATGGATGGGAATTTAAAATTACATCTAACTCCTACCAATTTATTCCATGTGAAGTCACCTGGTGTCCTGAAAACTATCCTAGACGTCAAATCCTGGATAGAACATCTATTTCAAAAATTAAAACTCCAACCCAAATATGATTAGAGTTTTAAATGTTTTGTATATATCTGCAACAATTTTATGTTAATGAATTACAACTTACTATAACGTAACTTACTGTAGAGGATTTGAAATAAAAGTTTTTCTTTTTCTTTTTTGAATAGGGCCATTCAGGTCCACTTGTGACTTGACGTCAGCATAAAACAGGACCCGCACTCTCCACGTGGGAGGCAGACTTACAATTGCTGCCAAGGGGATTCGACCCCTACCACTAAGTTTTTTTTTGTTCTTTTTTTTTGGTAAATCCACTTAGCTTTCTGTTCTTTAATAAGTACCACTTATTTTCTCTAATAAGAGCGTATTTTAGCAACGAATAGCAAATAACCCAAAAACAAAAACTCACCTTTTCTTGCCCCCGATCCATGACGGCAGTAGAGAAGCTATAGCTCTTCTCCGAATTCTTCTCCGGTGACGGCCGTAACACAACGCCGTTACTCCTAGCCCCACTTTTCTCAACAAACCGTACGACGGTCACCTTAACCCCAGGATGCTCCGCCATCCTCCCCCCCAACTCCAACGCCTCACGGTCATCAGGACCACCAAAGAACACAACGCACACCCCCTGCGCCGCGGTGGCGCTAGTCGCCGGAATTTTCTGGGCGTCACCGCCGAGGCCGCGATCGACAAGTACGGCCACCGAGCACGGTGCGTCTTTTAGCACCCTCTGATTGACCCCACGCCAGCCGTGGCCAAGATTCTCCATTTCACCCTCCCCTCTCCCATGCTTGTGGAAAGGCAGGATCAGCATGCTGACCCTCTTCTCTTCCGCCACGTGGCACACGTCCTCGTGCATGGTGGGTATGGCCGAGATGGCCGTCATGGGGCTCACCTTGACCCGGCCGAGTTGACCATATGCCTCGAACGCGATAGCGACTCGGTCGTGCGACTCACCTCTATGGTGATGGTCAATGAAAGGGAGGCCGTTCCTGCGCGCGCGTCGGGCCAAGACAATGGATGACGACCGCTCGGTGAGTTCGACCAGGTGCATGATGTAGAGCTTGAGCGGGGAATTCTTAGGGCCCCGAGTTGACTCAATGAGGTTGATGACTGATGGGACGTTGCCGGGTCCATGGACACAAGCGAGGATACAGAGCTCTCCGGCGACTTTGGACGGCGATTCGCGCTGAAGCTTGCGGTGGATGTGGGCGGCGCCGCCTCGCGCCGGCTTGTAGATGGCCATTACGGTTGGGGTGGTGATAAAAGTAGTGAAAAGCGCCATGAGGACTAGGATTGCGAACATCTCGTCGTTGAGCACCTGATGAAAAAGAATGATGAACAAAAGTTAACACGCGGAGGCATCATAGTGGTTGTCATTTCTTAATTAAACAAAGCTAGACGTTTTTAGATTTTTGAATTTTGCTCCTATTTCCTTTTCGTCATTTTTGGCCATAAAGAGAACCTCGGAGGGATATGCGTTTTCAGTTTTGACCAAAAATTAAGAAAAAAATGAAGGAAACCGCCAATGTGAACTTGTGACGCTAAAGGAGCAGAAAGTGCGTTTGATCAAAGGAGTCCGAAGACTATGGAACTGCAAAATCTGCAAAGCAACCCTTTCATAAAAAGATGTTTGACTTTGAGGAAAAATAAAATGAAGAAAGTCAATGGACGTAAAGAAATTGGGCCCCTACAGCCCATAAAAAACAACCCATACGACGAGCAAAGGAAAATTCCAGCGTCCCTTCTCCCAATAAACAACCCTTTTTCTTTTTTATAAAACTTTGTAAAACCCAAGAAAATTTAGAGCTTTGTTTTTATAGTTTACACCCTAAATTAATGCACTAATAATTAGGTCAGAACGAATCTTGTGAGAACTGTGAAAACGGCATCAAGGTACGGACACATCAGCACCTAAAAGTGATAAGTGCCCCC
>JAOXJP010226609.1:0-11456 GCA_025762735.1 Platanus orientalis | reverse complement strand
CTTTCCACTCATCCATCTCAGCATCCTCATTTCAGCCACACTCATTTTATGTACTTGTTGTTTGTTGGTTGCCCAACTGATCTTATATATATATACACGTTAGCATTGTGCCCAATTTTTTTGGACTAAAGTTATCCATTTCTTTGTAATTTTTAAAGCAAATACAAGGGTATTTGGGTCATTTTATTTTTTAGTTACTTTTATTTATTTATACTTTTAGTTGCTAACGTTTCACCCCCTTAAAATCTGTACAACAATTTTATCTTACTCAACTTAGGAAAGTCGTCGAAGATGCCTTTTACCCTAACTTTCTCATATTTCGATTTATTCTCAATGAGATTGCAAAGACTATATCAATGTTAGTTAATGTCTACGATGGGGATGTGGAGAGTAAAGATGAAGCACAAAGTCGTATATACTCAACAGGATCATGCCAACCAAAAATGAAGCTAAAGAAATTTGGGTTTGTATTATGTATTCTCAGTGGGTTATGAGAGCAATGTAGATAAGTTCACTAGTGACAACAATTGTGGGGGAAATATCAGGCCTTTTGTTTTCACAACACCGAAAACTTTATCCAAAAATTTAAAATTCTTTAATCGATACAATGGATAATGTTCATGGCAAACCCACTTCCCTTTAAACAAATCACACTGATCACCCCCTTCTATGAGAAATCCCACTTGTCCATTTCCACTTAACCCATCAAATCCCACCTATAGAAATCTTTGTGGCTGCATACGTAACTAAAATCTAATAGCAGCAACCCTATAATCCAAGTAAGAGAAAAGCAAAGAAAGCAAAAAATAGTAACAACAAAAAACTCAAGAATCCCTAAAGAGGACGGTTCAAGAGGTTTCGGACGCTTGAGCTTTTTCAATACCTTCAAAATATAATATGGTTTATAGATTTTGATGAAATTGGTTCTTAATCATTTCAAGAAAGGTAAACAAGGAAACTTAAAAAAGGGTTATGAGGGAGATGTTTTGTTATTTTTTCTACTTCAGATTACTGAGACTTGAAAAAGACTAATTGGTATCAAGTAGTGTCGTGATCAACCCCTACAATGGTTTCTTCTCTCTACAGCCCTTCTAGTTTACTTGTGTTCGTGTATATGTGTAAGGAATAACATTTGGAACGGAAGATGAGGAGAAGAAGATGGAGGAGATTTCGTTGATCGGGAACTTTTTCCACTCCATTTATTTGCTAGCCCGTCCATTTTAAATTGTTTTTAAATGATAAATGGCTTTATCAGCCCCTTCACTGGTCGTTAAAAGGTTTTAATGAAAAGAAAAAAGTTTGTAAAGATAAAAAATGAGCATGTTAGCAACATGCCATCACTAATATGCACGTTAGGATTCCCCATATACATATGTGTGAGTGTGTGTGCATGCATGTCTATGTGTGCATTGAGTTTATCCATACAAAAAAATACTAATTAGATATTCTATAATTCTCATTTATAGTTGGCATCAAGTTAAAAAAAAGCATGTTTATTTTTCACAAAGAAGTGTTTTTTACTACATTAAGTTTATCTCTAAAATAATTAAGTTTTGTTTTTTATTTTTGAAAATAAAAGGTTGCAAACAAATTTCTATTAAATATTTTTTTTTTCTCGAGAATACCCGTACAAACTTGAATAACTAAGTATTACTGGTTGGGGTGGAGTATGATGCAAGCCGAGATGGAAAGGAACCAAAGAACCGAGTTCCAGCAGGTCAGATTAATACGACAAAACTAGAAGATCAACCCGGGTAGAATCATGCATGCAAATAGATAGGCACTAGAAAGGTGCTGGATTGATCCGAATGTATATGCAAATCAATCCAAGGCACCTCAATCGATCCAACTAGTTGGGGGATCGATCTGGTGGCGACGACGAGAAAATTTGGAAAGTCTCATGGAGTGTCGAGAAACCCTAGTTTTGTGGGGGATCAACTTGTTTGATGTATGATCTCTAAGGTTGTCTAGGGTTATTTTAAGGTCATTGCAAGGGTTTTGCTATTATCTTAGTATTGTTATTTCAGTATTCTATATATGTTCACGAAACTATAAAATATGAAAATACTTTAATTAAATAAATAAATCTACTTACTTGACCCAGATGATTGAAACTTCACTTAACTAGGTCAAGGCTAGTGTTTAACACTATGTCCTTAAGACAGATTTGTCCCTCGCACTGGTGCTTACGGTCAATTCAGATGTCTGCCTCCTAGGATACAATGATCTTCCACACATTGAAGCAACACTACAATCTGTGTGTCTGGCGAACCAACTTATGTTGTACCTCTTTCTTACACTAACACTGACACGAATGCATTATGACACTTATAGCTTGACTAAAATTTGAATGAATGAAATGATGGAGGGACCTCTTATTTATAGATTTTTTGTGTCTGTTCGGAATAGGTATATGGACACAACATTTGATTTCGAACAATCACAAATGACCAATAGTTGCATTTGTAGTGCAAAACTATAATACCTGTTTATAAGAGACAGGTCCCCACAGGTGTAACCAATTCTAAAGCAAAAAGAAAAAATAGTAATAAAAATTATATTTATTTTTTATTATTGATCCAACCTGACCCGGCACTGTTCAGTTTGACGCGCGTGTGCGTGTGTTTAACTATAGGCTTGGCCCATGTGGGCTGGGTCCTCTCCCATCCACAAAACAGCAGTGCCCCTTGGGGCCCAAACTTATGTTCAACATTAGTGTATATGAACACACAAAAATGTATGGGCTAGTCCATGTGGGACTATTCAAATTTCACACTTTTACCAGTCTCACTAGTGATCAACTAGACACTTTTTGAGACAATTTTTCATTCACCCATTAACAGTTTTGAGCATCCAACAATATAGTGTTGTTCTCCTCATTGAGGTGAACACATACCCATGTGGGTCCACCTTAAATGACATGTGGGTTCCACTTTTATTTTTGCTCAAACATAGCAAAACGATCAGATTTTTGCACAGAAAAATCTAGGTATTGTTTAAAATCATTTCCAACATTTGCAGGGTTTGAGAAGGTGGTAACAAGACTTGAGAGGGATTTCTCATTGGCTTTTTCTCAATGTTCTCTTGGTAGAGAGAAAATGTGAGAGGGGGAAAGGGAAAGGGAAAGGGTTTCTCAAGGATTATGGGTTGTGATACTGTGCGTGAGAGATGAAAGCTTGTACCTTTGTATTCTTCCATTAAAATAAAAGGTTTATGTGTGGTTCTGTGGTTTTTCCCTGGTTTTGGAGTTTTCCACTTTAATCTTTGTATTGTAATTTATTGTTTATTTGCTTATTTATTCCACGTTTATTATTACATCCCAAGGAACTCGTATCAAGAAGGTTATGATCCTAACTTTACTTATTGTACATTATATCTATTTGTCATACACTCTTGTCACTTAAATTTTTTATATATAAGTGTTGCAAAAAGAATGCCTAAGAAACAAAGTCATGCATGCACACTTAATCATTGGATTTATTTATTTTCTTTTTGTAAGCTTAACCTTTGGATATAAGGACCACTAATCTCGTGTCGCACCTCGTTTAGAAATATGTTACCAGTAGTAGTCTCCCTTTGTTCGTCTTTCAAGTTATAAAATGTTGAAATTTTAGTCACCAGCCCAAAAAAACTCGAAATCCCAAAATTTTATAAATAATGAGAATTTCAGTCACTTTGTAACCCTAGTTTGAAAACAAATTAAAATTCTGCAAAATTTTTAGATATTTAAAACCATAAATTCTCTTAACTTTTTTTTCCCTTTATTGTAATTGCTATTCTTAGTTGAATTGTTTGAAAAATAAAAAAGAATAAAATGTTGTAGGTAGGGATGAAGCTACATGTCCACAACATCCAACACTATATTGCATTTTTTTTTTTAAATAAAGGAATACTTTTGCATATGTTTATTGAAGATTTGATACCTTAGGAAAGCTTATTAATCCATAAAAAGGTAGAAATTCAAGAACCAAGATAGAAAAGTTTGCACATCAACCAAGTTAAGTATAACAAACTCACTAACTCGGAGTTACAAACTTCTTTTCACATACGTTGATACACATACTAGCTAAAGCCAACCTCCGCGCCCATAAGGCTTTATCATCTACCCTAACATACCCACGTCTTCTCCAAAGATGACTCTATTTCATGTTACATTACACACAAGCTCTTCCATGGGATTCATACCTTGGAGACAACACCGCCATTTCCTCTCTATTGTACATTAAATTCCTAGCATCCTCCCTAGAAATCTGGTATGAATTCATGAGAACTTCGTTTGGCATGCCTCGAAGAACTGAAGTTCTGCCAACTAGAGGGCTAGTCATTGCATTGTCGTTGGTCTTGAATGCAACCCCATTTGAATCCCTCATTTCCTGCCTGCTTCACTACGGCAAAAATTTATGGAACGATCAATAGTTGACCTTTGTGGAGTTGGCCGTCGTAGACCGGCTGTGCCCGGTTTCCAACGATTTGAACTCTGGCGTTCCCCCTGACAACGTACGTAGATTGCATTGTGGACGTTGATGTTCCAGTGAGGTGATAATATAGCATTCTACACAAATTACATGGGTGTTTTGGTCAATACATATGAATTTAAAGAGGGTTTTACTGTAAATACACAATAAATATGTACTACATATTTCTTAATACACCTTTTGTGAGACATTGTGTTAGTTAACACGCCAATGTGAACCCCACCATTAAAGACTTGGGTAATATTCTTACTCTGTAGAGAGCACCCCTCTCTGCACTCAACTGGAGGAAGTTGAGAATGGGGAGCTTCTGACTGTTGAGGCTGTTGACGCGTCCACCTCGTGGGCTGTACACGTCAGCCCTTGTGAGGTCGCCAATGTTCTCTCTAAGCCTAGCGGTGCATAGTCTCCTCCAAGCCATTTGCTCTCACTTGTTGTTCCTTCTCTTCTTTCCTTGTTGGTCTTATCAAGTTAAGTCTATCTTCAATTCGGACAATCTCACCCCTTTTGTCATATTTACCTTGAATCCTTCTTACCATCTCCTCGCTCACACCAAGCCCCTCGGCTAACAACTAGGCGTCAAAACCGCTTAAAATGTTATTGTTTGAGCTTTCTTTCTCGCTCTACTTGTGCTGGTAAAACGAGCCACCTCGTAGATTAGTAAAGACTTCATTGGGCTTGCCTTGGACAACGTAGATGAGCTTTGGGGAATTTGAGTAGGAGGGCAAGAGAAGGCCTCTAGATTGGTTAACATGACGAAGGGCGGCAATGCCGGCACACTAGCTCGAATTGCTGCTTGTTCTCATCCCAGTTCTCGGTGACACACCGGCCTCCGACTCCCTCCTGTGAGCGGGTTCGAGAGCGTCTAGTCTCTCGACCCGGCACTCGCTTTGGCTACGGGACTGACGTCGCTGCTGCTGCTGGCCTTGCCATGGTTGCTGCTCAATTTGAGCGATACAACCATGACACAAGATAATAAAACTAAGACAGAGAAAGCAAGGAAAGCCTGGCCATGCGACAACTTATAGAAGAGATTATAAAGTAGAGGTTCGAGGTGATGCGGTGACTGGGATGGTTTGGTATTTATGGGAGAGGAAGGTGGATCAGTGTTGGACACATCTCAGGTGGTTGGTGAAGGATTCTTCAGCCATTTTTCAACCCTAGAGTGTTCACACATAATGACTTCTACTGTAAACGAGGGCTAGGTGGCCCTGCGTCCCTGATCGCTGTCTCTTTATTTGGGAGACTGTTTGGATGAATGTGTGGCATCATCCCCAATAAACCCCGCTGTCTTGATGGAGATGTGGCCCACTAACTCATTGATCACTTGCTTAGAACGAAATGGGGCCCATGTATCAAGCCTGATGTGATGGTTGTGATCTTGCTATGGCGCCTTTTTCATGATCACTGTTCTCTATATTTGATGGTCTTACCCAAAAAAAAAAAATGAAACCTGGTTGATGTTCTCAAAAATGGTAACAGTGAAAACGTTCACGATGGGACTCGAACCCACAATCTCCCGCTCCGGAGGCGAGCGCCTTATCCATTAGGCCACGCGAACTTGTCTGTTAAGCTTTTTTAAAATACATTAATTTATATATTTAAAACTAATTTAGGGTTAGAACTGAACCAAGTGGTGGGATGCACTAATTAATAACTATCACCATTGACATTTTTTCTTGCAAACATCTTACTTAGATAATTTCTTGTAGTTACAATGGATACTTTTTTTTTTTTTTTTTCCAATTAAAAAAGACATAAATTTTCTTGAGGACTTCTTGTATATTTGCCACATTTTTCCTACTTCATTGTATCCATAAATTATAGTCATATATGTATCTTTAGGATCCAAACCATCACAATAAGTATTTTATTTTGGTTTGATCGGATCAAAATTGCATCGCTAAAATTGCACTCCTCTATGATCCATTGTGATGTGATTTAAAAATTCTAGATAGATTCGTGGAGTTTGAACTCAAAAGAAGGGTGGGAATATATTTCATTGTATTTAAATTATACACCAGCAATTCACACCAAATCTATCATTAATCATCCTAAATTTACGAGAGTTTAAAGCTCGAGGATCCAAACATTAATTTTGTTTTTATTATTGAGCATGTTCTCATATTTTATGTACAACTTATTCAGCTTGAATTGATCAAAGTAATTTGTAAATCAAATCAATAGAATGTAAACTTCAATTATCTATCATACGGTTTCCTAAAAAATCTACATGGATAATAAAAAAAAAATGAAAATTAGCTTAATACGTGGGTACGACAGTTAATCACAACAACTAATTAATTACTTTCATGTTCAGTACTGTTAAATCACCAATTATAGATGCAAGCACCATATCCTAAGTCCAAACTGTTCAATCAATTAAATATCTATAAGCCAAAACCCTAAACCACACCAACCTATTCAATATCATTTAACCAATGTTCTTTTACTATTCTTAACCATTTGTTTAGGATCATCAAATCACATGATTTTTGGGAAATGATCCATTCAAAAAGGCTGATTTATACATACAAATTGATCAAGGGGCACACACCCACTAACTTGCCTAGTACAAGTTTCACAGATGATTAAACTATATAACTTTCTTTCTTTTTTTTATTCTTTTGGTAGAAAAAAGATATTTAAGAAACAGTATGTTTAAGACTACCTTCTTCATTTACCTAATATAAAGAAAAAGAAAAAAAGATCGCCTTCTTGAATTAAAGTTGGATGGTATAGCACCCATATTCATAGTCACCAAATAATAAGATGCTATGGAGGCCACCCACGTTTTCCCTTGACTGCACCCCTTAAGGGTCCTCAAAGATAATACCCAATTTTGTTTTATTTTTATATATTATTAAATATAAAATTTTATTTTATTTTGATTGGTAGGGCAGACTAAGTAGACTACCCTTTTATTTTTATCAGAATGAAAGGCGCGCGTCTCTTTGTAGCACTGCTCCTAAAAACACGGCCTTAATGAGCGATGCGTTCCAAATATAGGATGGGTGGGAGTGGTATTTGAAGGGCGAGGGCTTGGGAAAGGGATGCTGCGTTGGGACAGACTCAGACCCAGCAGCTTCCAATGGTTTCTCTGTCGACGTGGTTTCGATACTTAGCACACAAGTTTGAGTACTCTGTAGCTCTCAGCTGGAAGGTCGGCGCCCTCTTTCTCTCTCTTTCTCATTTGGGTTTCGTTGATTATGGTCTGCTTTGATAGATTTACATATTTATTTATTTTTTCTTGAATTTTTTGATGGATCACAGACATGATTTTCGACTTGGAGTTTGTTGATTTACACAGGTTTGATGGGTTGTAAGATATTCTGTGATTAGTGCTTGTGGTAGTTCAGATTTGATTTGGGTGTTTCTCTACTGTTGGTTTTTTGTTGGAAGCGATGAGAGAGGTGTTCTTTATTTATTTTTCTCCGCCCGCTGGATGAATAGTTGGATTTTTCCTGTTTTCTCATCTGGGTTTCTGTTGGGTGTTTGGTTGAACTGCCTCTCTTTCTCTCTCTTCTTTCTCTGTAGTCACAAATGGGTTATTGAGCTAATATTTGATGGCAGATTTTTGTTGGGTTTTCTCTGTTTTGTTGTGGGGTTCTTTATGTTTCTGGGTTTTTGAAGGATCTAGTTTAGCATCTCTCTCTTTATTAATTTTAATAAGGAATTGCTCTTTATTACACAGATTTTCTTGACCTCAGTTCCATTTCCTCCCACGCTTTTAAATTATTATTATTATTTTTTGTTATCCTTTACTTCAATCTATTGCTGGATAAGTTATATTCTGTTATGCTAGGGATTATCAATCCTTCTCCTCTTTTTTCTTTTTTTTGGTTGGCACTTAACTTTTTTTCTTTATTCTTTTATGTCTTTTCTTTCTGCATCTTTAGGTGAAAATGACTTCAATCTACCACACCAGTCATTGGTACATGTGTATACTTCTTGCCTTGTGTATTTACTGTTCTTTTGATGCCAAGGCATCCGTAGCTTTGTTCAACTCCATGGATGCATTCCTGTTTGTTTGGTTCACCATACTAATTTTTCATTTAATGGTCTGATTACAAGTTCTGGTTCTACACGTTTGAAAGATTGTCCGATTCATTAGCTAGGCAAGGTGTTAATGACATACTTTGTACAGAGTCAGAATCTCTTCCCTGCTTTTGTTTCTTGCCTTTTTTTTCAAAAATAAATCTTCTTTTATCTCTCTCTCTCTCAAAAAAAAAAAAAAGTTGCATTGTGACGAAATAGAAAGAACAGATTTTCTTAATGCTCAGAAACTATTATTAATAATAGTCTGGCCTTAAGGGTCAGTTGAAATGGCATTCAGTAAAACAATTGATTTCTTTTAAATTTATACGTTAGAACATTTTTTTTTTCTAGTATTTTTTTTTAAATGCATAATGGGTGAGTACATATCTACTACTGGAAAAGAAGCTAAAAAGGTAATGCCAGTTGTGGAATCGCAGGCAATGCTAATTGATCACAGGAATGAAGGTTAAGCGGCACAATATTCTGATTTGGATGTTGGACACATGAGATGCAGTGGTTGTGTGATCTAATTTAGGAGTGGTTGTGTGATCTCATATAGGAGTGGTTATGTGATCCAATTTAGGATTATATGGACCATATGTTTTATTTTATTGGACTTGCTTATAAAGTTATCTAAATAAACAAGAATTTATGCGATCATGATTATTGATTAAGTAAATTTTTTAAAGATCATGTTTGGCCTGAGTAGGATACATAGGAAAAAAACCAAATTTATTTAAAAGAAAGGAAAGATGGTCTTCTGAGAGGAGTCATTCTGGGTGTAATCATTAAACGTTCCTAGGTTAGAAATATATGGAATTTAAGCCAAAATTTTGGAGGTAGGTATGTCGATTTGGGGTAAAAAAAAGGGCTAAAAATATAGAAATGAAATGTATGGGAAAATTAACCCCCCAAAAAAAATCACAAATTTTAGAGCCTTGCTTGAAGAGAAAAAAATAGTTTTTCAGGGTGTTGGTTACTTGGTTAAGTTAAAGAATATTTAATGGATTGGTGATATTGGGCTTGAATTGAAGAAACAAAGTAGAGTTTTGGTCCTTTTGGATATCATGGATCAGAGACATGCCGACAAAGATAACATGAGGTAAGTGGAACTCCAACATAGATTTTATTTGAAAATTCAAACAAAAAGGATAACATAAGTTTTTTTTTTTTTTTTTTATATTTTAAATTTTGATAAGAAAAAAACTTATATATTAGGAGAGAAGGGGAAAAAAGGAGTATAGTAAGGGATAAGAAATTTCCTAAGGAACAGGAAACACAAAGAAATAAAAGAAGGAAAACCATTTTAGGTCTTCCCCTTAGATTCCTAAGACATTATTCCACTGTTTTCTCAGACCCCCATTACCCATATTATCACATCTTTTACATCTGATAGCCCAAAACAAAACCAGCTCCTTTGCCCTCTTATAAACCATTAAGGAAGGTGTGGCATAGTTTTTGAATACTCGGTTGTTGCTCTCTTTCCACAAAAACCAGCATATGGCTGTCAGCACCAGTCTCTACATCTGCCTTTCTAAGGCTGAAAACACTGAACTCCACCAGCTAGCGAGAAGAGAAGGGAGATCAAGTCCATCGGGGGCAAAATCCACATCATACTATAATCCTCACCAACATGTACCAAACTGCCCCATGCAAATGGACAATGGATCAGCAAATGGGCAATAGGTTTTCCATTTCTATAGCAAAGAAGACATATGTGGAATGCAAATACCTCGTCGGATCAGATTGTCCACTGTTGATATGTTCCCCACAGAAGCTGTCCACATAAAAAAAAATTGGACTTTGGAAGGGACTGATTTGAATCATATAAGTCCAAGGCTGCAAAGTCCCCTGGGAACTATCAAGGAACTTGAAGCAAGACTTCAAAGAAAACTCTCCCCCTGCACCTGACTCTCAATGCCTTTTATCTTCTTCATCTAACACAATTCTGCAACCTTCTAATCTGCCCAAAATTTGATTTGCTGACGTCAACTCCCAATCATTTGGGTTCCTTCTTAGGACGGGCTGCAAAATATTTTCCCATTATTCATCACAGCAAACCACCACTGTAGCATTCTTGTTTGTTTCCATTGAGAATAGAGCTGTATAAACTGCTTTCAATGGAGAATTTCCACAGCATCCATCCTCCAGAACAGGCTGATGGAATTAGTAGAATTCTCATCTTTCAGATTGCAGACAATAGTAAAACAATAGTAGGAATCACCACTATAGCCTTCTAAAGACTCCACTCAAATTCATTAAATGGCAAATTAAAGGAATAAGGGTAATTTATAGAGGTTTGGCATGCCATATCTCTCTGGTACTTCTTTTATGGTTCAAAGTTGCTGAAATAAATTTCATTTAGTCGACTATTAGCTCAAGGCTTTAAGTTTCTTAATCATATTATATCATTCTGATCTATCTATCAAATATACACTTAACAATTCTTTGTCCAACTATTTGGCTAAATGAATTTTGTTCCACTATTCCACTCTATCTAGTAGCTACTGTGAAATCTTGATGTAGGATATAAGTTTTGATAACAAACTGATGTAGCACAAGGGAGAAGATACCAAAAATTGATGTAGAATAATTCCAAAGCCCTCAAATAATGGTTAGATTTAAAGTGTGGTAGCAAAAGTTTTCAAGAATTGAATTTAGTTCTTCAAGTAATCACAAAATAAGAGAAAATTGATAATAGAATCGCAGAAATAGAGTTTAGAAGAATATAAAATGAAAAGAATAAGAAAAGAAGGAAAAAGACGCCAAAAGGATATTTTTGTAATTTTGTATAAAAGACCCAGAAATGACCAAAATACCCTTCTATTGCGTCAGAAAATTCTGAAAATTTTATGGTTGTTTCTGATTTGTAACTTAAAATTTCATAAAATTCCAAGAAGATTTGATAGGTCAAATCAAAGAATTTCATAAAAGAAGAAGAAAAAG
>JAOXJP010226608.1:0-11456 GCA_025762735.1 Platanus orientalis | reverse complement strand
TAACCTTAATATCTATTATTCATTAATAGGCCCGACCTGGCCCAAATATATACTAATCATTAATAGGCATAGCCCGACCCATAAAAAATATTAAGTAATACTTAATTTCATACTAGTTTTTAACTCAAAATTATGTCTTAGATTATGAAAGTCTTATGTCTTTAACAAACATGAAATCTAGAACTCAATTTTAGTTTGATCGTTAAAGTATAGTAGAAGTAAAATTATAGTTTGGTTTAGATAAAAAAAAACGAAAAGCATATCTCTATGGATAAGGCCGGACTTGGGTCCGAACTCAGCCCGAAACCCAACTTTTAAAGGTTGGGCCGAGTTTGGGCAAGGATCCTTGGGCCCAAGTCGGGCTCGGGCCGAGTTTGGGCAACCATATTAAATATTGGGCTCAGGTTGGGATGACCTAAGCCCGACTGGGCCCGACCCGACTTGCAGCCCTACCTGGTCTGAGTCCACGATGCCTGAGAATATGAATCGTCTATATTCGCTACTTACTATTTTGACATAGGCGACATGTCGTTTCAACTGCCGAGGTGACACCGGCTAGGGATGAGTGCTAATAATAGCCTCACATTCAATGAGTTTGGATAATCGAGAGGGCATGATGGCGTTAATTATGAGCCATGTCAAGCATCATATCACTTCAAATCCCCATGCCATCCGACCGCCAGATTCAAACGTTTAAACCTTTTTTGGGATTCGAGTGTCGTTTCATTTCTTGGGTCTATTTCGTCGACCCTCGGATTCATGACATGTGGAGGATCGAGAGTTTTTGAGGTCTCCTATAAAAACCTCTTCCGGTATTTCTCAAGCCTTCCTATATTTTTGCTCTTCATCATCTTCAACCTTTGGCTACCAATGATTTTCGACTATCCCACAACATTCCTACCAGTCACTATCTTCACCTTCGCTTATATCTGTGCTTCTGGGATCCTCATCTGACAACCATTTTTCCTTACTCCGACGTTTTTCTCAGGTATCTTTGTCCCTCGTCTGTCTGTTTTCATTGTTTTGTTGCCTTTTTTCTTCTTTCTTCTTTTACTGCTTGTTGGTGTGTCCATTTTTCTGTTTTCCTGCATTCTAGGGCCTCAATTTTGGTTATCATTTTTCGACAGTTTTTTTTTCTAGTGTAATCCTACCCATGTAGTTTTCATTTCATTCTGTGTTACCATAGTTGTTAAAATGGTGTCTGGGGATTCTGTTGACCGCATGGTTGATGGGGCCGATAACCTTTTTGAGGTCTGGTGAGATCCCCCAGAGTAGGCCACTGAGCCAGCTCAATCTGACGCCTAGGGGGCTGCCAAGGAGATTACCCCCAAGGAGAATTTCAAGGCTGCCAAATACAGCTCTGAATTAGGGGTGAAAACCCTGGCTCGGTATCGCTTAACTTACCTTATCCCCGAGGGGGTGGCACTTACTGCTCCTGGGGAGGCTCAGACCTTTGAGGCCCCTACCGGCAGCGTGGCACTATACGAGCAGACCCTAATAGCGGGTCTCTAGTTTCTGGTTCCTTGGTTCCTTAGGGAATTGCTATTTTACCTTAGTCTGGCACCCGGGCAATTGAGACCCAACGCTTGGAGAATAGTCATAGGATGCATGATCCTATGGGAAGTAACTTTTGAGGGGAAGCACTGGCTTACCCTTAAGGAATTTTTTCGTTGCTATCAACCGAAGGAGTAAGAACCGGGATGATTCTTTTTTGCCAGTCGGGACCTGACACTCACCTTGGGGACGACACTCTCGAGTTCAAACAACAGGTGGAGAACTTGATACTTTTTCGTTTCTGGTGAGGGTTGGGAATCTCTCCCGGATGAGGACCCTGCAGTGAAGTTTAATTGGGCATGGGCATCGGTCATCAACTCGATAGGTAAGCTATCAATCTACTACTCTTACCCGTACTTTATTTCTCCTTTTATGTGTCTTCCTAACTGGGTCTCCACCTCTTTATTATTTATTTCTTACCTCTCAAGGCAGACAAGGTGTCAGACGAGGAAGAGGCTCGCATCTGGGAGGTGATAAACTATCCCTACCACACCTACCTAGATCTTATCACTCCCGATCGGCTTTTTCAGTGTGGATTTGGTCCTAACCCGGGTAAATAGATTTCTTCACTACACTTTCTTTATTTTTTATTTTTTCCTTAATGATTTCTGATCTCAGGTTTGTTTTTGTGTAGCGATGAAGATTGATAAGAGTTATCTGTTCAAGGCCAAGGAAATCAGGGATGCAGCCTAGGGGCAAAGAAGGCTGCTCAGCCGACGACCACCCAAGTGAAGATGTCTATGGCCTTAAAAAAGAGGAAACGCGCCTTCGTCCCTAGGGGTCCTTCCGAGCCCCGCTCTCCCGAGATGGCCCTAGTGCCCCCTGCCCCCGCTGTCATCCCTATCGTCATCCTGGTTGTTGACTTGGACGAGGATGTTGAGGGTCCCTCTTCTCCTACAACTAGGGTTCTGGTTGCGGCTTCTTAGTTGACTACTCCCCCAGCCACCTCCAATGCCCCCATCGTGGAGGTTCCTACTCTTACAGCTCTAATGGCTCTTTCTTCCATCCCTGAGAATCTTACTTCTACCATTGTGGCAACGACCTCTGCTCCACCTAACTCTACGTCTGTCCTGGCCCATGAAGCAGACAACTCCCTCCTTGGGTTAGATTCCTAGCTACTAAGGATTGGTCCCTGGGGCACGCCTTCTAGAGAGCATTCCTCCCTCTGATATCGAGTACTTGAAGAAGCACCTTTCCCCGATCGACGTGTATAGAGACATGATGCACTATATAGCCAAGGTAAGAAGTCCTATCATTAGTGTTTTTGTATCTTTCCTTGTACTATTTGTTTGTTGTTTTTACTATTTTGCCTAGCCCTGACTTAATTTTATTTGTCGCAAACCATGGCTATAATAGCTACCTTTATCGAGAGGTATAAGTACTGTGAGTAGGTCAAGGACAATAACCTTGACTACCTTGCCAAGACTAGGAATGAGTATCTGACCCTTAAGGAGGAGGCCAAGTCCGTTGTCGTCGGCCTCAAGAAGAAGTTAAAATGGTTGGAGGACTCTTGCTCTAGCCTGACTAAAAGGACCGCCAAGCAAGAGGCTCGTATTGAGAATCTGAGTCTCCATTTGAGAGATGCTAAGGCAGAGATCAGTCGGGCTAGGAATGAGCTCGGGACTGAGAGGAATCAACTCATTCGGGCAAAAAATGACCTCAAAACGATCATTAAGGACACAAGGAAAAGGACCATGGAGGATATTTTGGAGCGGTTACACCTTGAAGCTGAGCCAGAGAGGGAGGGGGAGAGACAACGGATGCGAGAGGAAGCCTCCCGAGAGGCGGAGACCAAGTATTTAGCCTCATGCGCTTTCGACCTTTTCAGGGCTGATTGCTTGTGGGAGGGTTTCGAAGAATTACGAGACATTGTGTCCGAGTAATTCTCTGGCATCAATTTCTCATTCATCCAGCCCAGAGGAACCGAGGCTGAGGAGGAAGAGGATGGCCAGGGTGACGTCATGGTCGATGAAGGGGCTATCGGGGGAGACCAAGAATTAACGACCGAGAGGGCGGTCAGAGTACTAGTAGCTGCACTTGGGGAGCCTAACTTAGGAGATGTAATGGGGGATGTTAACCCTGAAGAATAGTTTTTTTTGTTTTTTGTTTTTTTTACAAGTAATATATTATGTATATGAATGAAAGTCTTTTGTGTTATTCTCTGTGTATCATCTCTAGTCTTCAAGAATTTTCCAAGTGTTGATGTGTGCCACGACATTTTTGTGTTCCTCATGCGTACAATGATAGGTAGAAATAAAAAGAACCTAACCAAGTGTTAACCCTTCTCGGATTGGCTAACTATTTCCCTAGTAGTGAGGGGAGGGGGTGAATTATAAGGATTCCTAAGGTCAACACTTTAGAGTCGAGTAGGAATGAATACAAATCCAGGTTTTCTAAGTGTAGGTGTATTAATTGTTTCTAGTTATAATGTTTACTCGGTATAAGGGTGCCTTGTGGTCGGCTTTTTGACGATGGATGTATTTATTAAGAATCTTTGAAGCATTAGATCTATCGGGTCCATACAGCTCTTGGTACGTAAGGATTCCCGATGGCACACTTTTGTAGGCTTAAGCCTTATGTTGTTAATGTCGTCAGGAATTCTTAAGTGTCTATTCGGGCCTTAGTCATACATGGGGGAGAGCGTAGACGTACTTACTTAGTGGCAAAGGGCCGTAATGTAATTATTCTCCACCTAACTCAAGTTGTCTCACGAGGTTCCTCATTTGCTTTTCTTGGCCCAGGGGTCGCCTGACTTGAAGATTCAGGGTTGCCTTTCTGATCATGGGGTAAGTCTTTTAACCCAAGACGGGTCATCCTCATGACTTAGGGGTCAGTTTTATAACCCAAGGCTAATCTTGTAGCCTAAAGCCATCGGTCGAGTCATCCTCGTGACCTAGGGGTTAGTTTTGTAACCCGGGGCTAATCTTATAGCTTGAGGTAGAAGGTTGCATCAATCTTGTGGCTCGAGGTCATTCTCGTGACTAGAGGGTTAATTTTGTAACCTGGGGCTAATCTTATAGCCTGAGGTGAAAGGTTGCGCCAATCTTGTGGCTCAGGGTCATCCTCATGACCAAAGGGTTAGGCTTGTAACCTGGGTAAGGTAGTTTTAACTATTATTGGCCCTGCATAATCCATAACATTTCATTAGTTAAGAGTTGCAATCTGAATTTTATTGATAATATTTTTTAGATGTTCTACATTCCATGGTCATGGTGAGGGCTCCCTTTGCATAGTCTCAAAGTGGTAAGTCTTGGGCTTATTACATTGTGTCACCCGGTATGGTCCTTCATAGTTTGACTTTAACTTTCCCTCCGTTGGGTCTTGTGTTGCTAGTGTTACTTTTCTAAGGACCAGATCTTAAACAACAAATCTCCTTGATTTGACTCGAAAGTTGTAATACTTAGCTATTTTCTGCTTATAGACTGCTACTCATAGGGCAGCTTCATCTCGCTTCTCCTTTAGTAAATCAAGGTTGTTTATGAGGCCCTCATCGTTCTTTTTCGGGTTGAAGTTTGTCATCCTGTGTGTAGTCATCCCAATTTCCATCGGTACTACCGCCTCGGTCTTGAAGGCTAATAAGAAAGGCGTCTCCCCCGTAGAAGTTCTTACAGTAGTGCTATAGGCCCATAGGACACTCTGTAGTTCCTCAGGCCAAAGGCCTTTTGAGCTTTCAAGCCTCTTCTTAATTAAGTTCAGGAGTATCCTGTTGGTAACTTCCACCTGACCATTGGCTTGGGGGTGAGTTGGTGAGGAGAAGTAGTTTTTGATGCTAAGCCCTGTGTAGAATTCTCGGTATCAGGTGTTATCGAATTGCTTCCCATTGTCGGTAATAATGACTTGAGGGATACCAAATCGATAGATGATAGATTTCCAAGTGAAGTCCCAGATATTTTTCTCTATGATTTTCTCCAAAGCTTCAACCTCCACCCATTTAGTGCAATAGTCGATGGCTACTACCAAGAATCTCATTTGTCCCTTCCCCCTGAGCAGTGGCCTAACTATGTAGATTCCCCACTGCGCGAAGAGCCATGGTCTAGCTATCGAGGTTAATTCTTCTGTCAGCCTCTTGGGGATATTGGTGAACCGCTGACACTTATCGCATCTTTGGGCGAGGAGGGCGGCATCCTTTTACATGGAAGGCTAATAGTATCTGGCTCTGATCACTTTATAGACTGTAGCTCTGCCTCCTGAGTGATTCCCACATATCCCTCGTGAATTTCTTGGAGCATATAGTCAGCTTCTTCCTCAAACAAACATCTAAGAAGGGGGAGAGTGAAGCTCCTTTTGTAAGGACGTCACCGAGCAATAGGTACCGAGTGGATTGTGTCCTTATTTTTCTTGCTTCTTCCTTAGATTTTGATAACTGGCCACTCTTCAAGTACTTTATATGATTTGACTAGCCCATTTAGGCTCGGAGTTGACCATGTTGACTTTTCTGTCCTCCTTCACTTTGATATTTGGTTAGGGAAGGTGTTCTATGATGACTCTTGGGGTCAGGTCCCCAAAGACAGATGATGCAAGCTTGGCTAACCTGTCGGCATCTTCGTTGTCTCCCCAAGGGACTTGTTGTACTATTAAATGTCCAAATTGGGACTTCTCTTTCTACACCATGGCGATATACCGTTTCATTCGGTCATCATTCAGTCCGTACTCTCCTTGTACTTGTCCGACCACCAACTGGAAATCGCTCTTGACTTTTACCTTCTTTTCTCCAAGCTCACAAGCAAGGCGCAACCCTATGATCATTGACTCATACTCAACCTCGTTGTTGGTCGCTTTAAACCCGAACTTTATGGCATATTCGAGCTTAACTCTCTTTGGTGTAATTAGGATGACTCCCCCTCTAGCAATGATGTTGATGGAGGATCCATTCACATGCACGACCCATTCTTATTAGTCGACTTCTTTTTACCGCCTATCTTGTGCCCCGATCTCAGCGTTCTTGTTGTAGGTGTATTCGATGATGAAGTCGGTAACAGCTTGGCCCTTAATTGCTCCTCGAGGGCGGTACTCGATATCAAATTTGCTTAATTCTATCAACCACTTCACTAGCCGTCCCGAGGTCTTAGGCTTGTGCAATATCATCCTGAGCAGTTGATCCGTTAGGACCCAGGTGGTGTGGGCCTGGAAATAGGGTCTCAGTCGTCGAGCAATGACAACCAAAGCAAAGGCCATCTTTTATGCCCTTGGGTACTTTTCCTCCACCCCCTGAAGGCTCTGCTAGTGTAGTACACAGGCGCTTATACCTCGGCCTCTTCCCTTATCAACACCATGCTTAATGTCATTTCTGATATTGGTAGGTATACATAGAGCACCTCCCCTTGCTTCGACTAATTGATCACGGGCAGGAGGCTGAGGTGGTTTTTAAGCTCGCAGAAGGCCCTATCGCACTCCTTATCCCAGTGGAAGGCTTTCCTTAGTAGGCAAAAAAAGGGTGAGCATTATCAGTGGCTCGGGAGATGAATCGGCTCAGAGCGATGATCCTGTCGGTCAGGCGTTGAATTTCCTTCGTGTTTCTGGGCTCTTGCATGTCAAGGATCGCCTTCACTTTCTCAGATTGACGTCTATCCCTCTTTGGGACACCATGAACTCGAGGAATTTATCGACTAACACCCCAAAAGCGCACTTGCTAGGATTGAGCTTCATTTTATGCTTTCTTAAGGTTTGGAAGGTCTCATTTAAGTCTGAAAGGTGTTGCTCGGCTTGAAGACTCTTCATCAACATGCCATCTACATACACCTCAATGTTCTTTCTGATTTGGTTTTTGAACATCTCGTTGACTAGTATCTGGTAAGTTACCCCGACATTCTTTAGTCCGAATGGCATAACTCAGTAACAGTAGATCCCCCGGTCAGTGATGAAGGCAATCTTCTCTTGGTCGGACTCGTACATCTTAACTTGATTATACCCCGAGAAGGCATCCATGAAGCTAAAGATCTGGTGGTCGGCTGTTGAGTCCATCAGGGTGTCGATCCTCGGGAGTGGAAAGCTGTCCTTTGGGCATGCTTTGTTTAGGTTAGTGAAGTCAACACACATTAGCCATTTTCCACTTGACTTCTGTACCATCACCATGTTTGTTAGCTAGTTGGGGTAATAGACTTTCCTCACAAAACCGGCCGCTAGTAACTTCTCTACCTCTTCTGCAATCACCTAGTTGCGTTATGGAGAGAAATTTTTCTTCTTCTGTATGATGGACCTTAAGGCTGGGTGCACATTCATCCTATGTATGGCTACCCGTGGATCTATTCTAGGTGTCCTCATGCGTCTAAGTAAATACATCCTAGTTCTTGATAAGAAAGTCCTATAACTGAGCCTTGAATTCCCCCGATAGATCTAACCCCATCCAGGTTATTCCATCTAGCGCGTTGGGGTTGAGGATAATGTCTTCTAGTTCTCCTTCTGATTTGACTACTACTCGGATCCTCTCATCTCGAACCTCCAGGCTGTCGATTGACATGTTTTCTATGGGGGCCAGTTCTCCTTTGAGCGAAGCCATGTAGCATTCCCTGGCTGCCACTTGATCCCCTTTAACTTCTCTGATTCCCTTCTCTGTTAAGAAGCGCATCAACAGATGATACGTAGACGTGACTGCCCTTAGTCGGTTTAATGCAGGCCTTCCAAGTATTGCATTATAGGCTGAGGGGCAATCAACCACCAAAAAATCTATCACTCGGGTCGTTTGACGTTCTCCTGTGCCCGCTATGACAAATAAACTGACTATTCCTAGCATGAGCAACTAGTCACCTATGAATCCCACCAACGGTATTTGGATAGGCCTGAGTTTATCTTGCCTGATTCCCATCTGATTAAAGGCGGAGAGGTACAAAATGTCTACTAAGCTTCCGTTGTCGATGAGGATGTCATGCGTGAGGTAATTTGAAATGACCAATGTCACCACCAAAGGGTCATTGTGCTGTTGACTCACCCCTCGGGTGTCCTCTGCCGAGAAGGTGATGGGCGGGTCCCCCGATCTGAGTTGCTTCGTTGGCGTTTCTGTCATCATAAGTTGCTGATCCCTTTTTGCATAGATCTGCCTCACGTATGACCTCCTTGTTGAGCTGGACTCTCCTCCCCCTACGAAGCCCCCAACTATTACCCTTATCTTCTTAATTGGCCCTTCACGTCTTCTTTTTTCTCGGGTTAGAGGATCTCGATGGGTGTTCTCACGTCTAACCTATTGTCACCCTGCGATAAACTTCTATAACCGGCCTCACTAGATCAAGGCTTTTATCTACTCCTTTAAATAAAAACAATCGTTGGTGTTTTGGCCATGGTCCCGATGAAAGCGATAGTACTTGTCATGGCTCCTCTTCTCTAGCAGGGAGCAGATTCTCTTAGGCCATTTAACACTTGGGTTGTCCTTGATGTGGACAAATACCTGTTCCACAGGTGCATTAAGAGGGGTGTAGTTTTGAAACTTACTCGGGGGAAGGTTGATCCGTGGTCTGATCTCGTGACTTCCACCGCCCTGTCTTCCTTGGGTGACTTGGTCCTCCTAAGGTGCCTGCTGATGTTCCCTCTTCCTTTTGTCATGTTGCAGACTGGACCCGACGTTTTGTTCTCGCTTGACGTTGAGGGTATCTTTAGCATTCATATGCTGCTGCACCTTCACCATGAGGTTGGCCATCTGAGTCAGGGGATTCTTGGATAGAGAGAACAAGAACTTGGAGGACATTAGGCCCTCCATCAGGGTTGCCACAATTATCCTTTCGTTGGCATCATCAATTTGCAGGGTCTCTTTGTTGAATTGGGACATATAGTCCAGTAACAACTCCCCTTTGTTCTGTTTAATGTTTAGGAGGTGGGTTGCGGGCTTCCAGTGCCTCTGACTACCGATAAAGTAGCCAACGAATAGTTAGCTTAACTCCGTGAAATCGGATACGCTCCCAAGCTTTAGCTGGCTAAACTAAACCCTGGCGGGTCTCTTAATCGTGGTTGGGAATGCCCAACACATTATCTTGTCAGGTGCCGCCTGGAGGCTCATGTACGTCTTGTAGGCCTCTAAGTGATCCAAAGGGTCCTTGCTGCCGTCAAACATTTCCATTTACGGCGGCTTGAACTAGTTAGGGAGGGGTCGAGCCATTACCTCTGTGGTAAAAGGATGATCCGTTCTCTGGATGAGCTCGTCGACAATAGTCGGGGCTTTTCCTTCTAGCGCCTCCCTCATCGATGCCATCTCCTCTCCTCCCAGAAGCCTGGGACATGAGCCTTCTCTTCGTTGTTACTGGTGCCTTGAAAATGGGAAGTCGTGAAGTTGATGGCCTCATCCTCCTATCCTTGGTCATGACTTGCAGCTGAAGGGATGCAAGGCCCTAGCCGTCCCATGTCACCACCACCAGGTGCTTCCTAATGGCCTCGCAACTCTTATATGATTCCCTAGTTTTGCTCCATCAACAACTGCATATTAGCTGTTAATCCCTGGATTCTTCATTCAAGTACTTTTACCCTTGGAGTTTTTAGATGTGCTCCATCGGAGACAGAGGCTTTTGGCCCATAAGCTTCGACACTCTGGTTGTGTTGAGCCACCAAGGACTTGGTCTCTACCATATGGACCTTTTAACTCTTCTAGAATCACAGTGCGTTTCCATAGACAGCGCCAACTGCTGGCATATTGGATGAGGGGCCTCCCTTTACGCCAACTAGATGGTCCATGATCGACCCAGGTCCTTGGTGAGATGCTTCCTACACACACGAAACAATAGAGGATCAGGGATCTAGTGCCAGTGGGGTGCCGGCTTCTAGCTCTCCGACGATCAAGTCAGAGATATCAAGGGGCTGTAAAATGAGCTCTCTCCTATTAGGGTTTTCAAAATCTCATACCTGAGTGGTGAACTGGTGTCTGTATTTATAGGCTCAGGTTAGGGGGTCTCATGGCGAATCCTGTCTATCATTTTCTTCCCTTGCTTTCTCACGTCGCTGCCCCCACGTTCTTGCTTATTGTTGTCTTCCACATTCTTGGGTGTATTTCTTTCTACCACGTCTATCTTTTTTTCAGGATTAATAGGTCTGTTGGCAGGTCTGTTGTGGAGATGATGCGATTCGTATAACGATTTCCAAATCATGCTTATCCTTAAATTTAGTAGTTGGAGTCTCGGGTGGTGTTAACATTCCAGTGAAGTAGTCAGGTGACCATGCTTTAGTGGGTTGGGGGTCTTAAGTTCTTAGGGACTTGAGTGGCCCTTTAGGTCTTGGGTGCTAGGATTGTTGGCCAAGATTATTGATGGGACACCTGGAACCGGATACTGAGAGAATCTCTCTGCTCATTTGTTGAGGGCCTTGATGGGAAAGTTTCGGGCTAGGTTTCTTTGAAACTCCCGAAGTCACTCTACCTAGGGCTAGGGTCTTGATGGGCTATCAAGGTCTGTTCATGAAGCTCTCAGTATGATCTTCCCTATCAGATATTATTTAATGGTTTGGTTACTATTGAAGATTTTAGTTAGATTGAACACAATTGGAAGGCTTTATTCTTTGGAGGGTAGTGATGCTAGGACGAAGACTATAACCAGGACCGCGTGAAGCCCCACATGGATAATGTTCGAGAATTTTTTATTGCAGAAGAAACCCGTAAGTAGCAAGCAATTGACCAGTATTAGGGATTCTAGGACCACTTTGAAACCATTATGACAACTTGCCCATGTCTACTGATTGGATGTTAGTTCTCCAACGAGCACAAGATCTCAACGAACTTTCCATGCTAAGCTCTTTGTGCCTTGCTCAACTTTAGATGGAGACTTTGCCTCTGATTTAGAGGACTTTTTTAAGGGGTAATTTGTCATTTACCTATTTGTCGCCAACAACCTATCGTCCGATACCAATGATATATATATATATATATATATATATATATGGAGAATGATTGTTTGTTTTGAGACAGACCTCTATTATCGTGCATTGATTGACAC
>JAOXJP010226607.1:0-11457 GCA_025762735.1 Platanus orientalis | reverse complement strand
TAATCCAAGCCCACACTAGAGAGCCTATCCCTCTTACTTTCTTACAAAAAAGGTAATAAAAAAATTAAAACCAATAAAGGTGAAATACTATGTCTACTTCATGATTCCCATTACAGCATGTCTTATATCCTGCCTGCATCCCTTTATTATAGTTGGTTTTAATGGTCACTAGTTATTAGTTGTTGATGAAGTATGGTTGGGCTAAACTTTACTATATGATGAGAAAATGATGTGATCCACATGCGAAGCCCTTTTCTCGGCTGCCAACTAAGATATCACATGAAAGATTCCTAGATCACCTTGGTCTCTTTGCTAGGTGTCTCACGTAGTTAACTAATCCGTACAACTTACATATGATAACTTTGAAAGACAAACGTATATTTGAGTTCATATTGGGTCTGGTTGCGCAAGACCTCAACCCTAACCCAACCCAACTCTTAACTGGGTTGACTTTCCCAAGCCCAAACCCACACAAAGGTGAAAAAATCAAATTCAGTTCAACTCATATGCTAAGATAAAAAAAAAAAAGTGCACCCTTGAGTTCCGGCCTTCAGCATTTATAGAAGGCAGGAAATGATCCATATGCAATCTGTAGTCCTGAAAATCAAGTCCAATGATCCAAACGAGAACAATAGTGTCTACATCTTCTTTGCGATGCAATGCATTGGCGATCATCATTGTAGTCGAATAAAGGAAAGGAGAAAGTATTAGAAGGATACTTTCATAGACAGGTTCCCAACAGACAAATACATTTGTCTGGGGTGCTTTTATTTATTTTTGGGTAAAGTGAAACTCTTATGCCATATTGTTATCAATTTACTGCACTTGATTCCTTACTAATTATTTGTAGCCAATTGAGTAGGTTTCCTGTCCAGTCTATGAGGGATTGACATGAGACCCCATGCTTAGCTAAGCTGCTTATTTTTACTTCTAGGTGCGTACTAAACTTTAATCTGACCAAAGTTTGTCATAATCCGTTTACAGTCATTCATGCATAATCTAATCTCATTGGGGCATTCCTCCAAATTTCCTTTCAAAAAGTTGATGACTTCCATTGAGTCTCTTTCTACATCTAGTTTTCTGGACTACTATTGAAGTTGGGATTGCTTTTATAATAACCCTCTAAAACACTTTTTCTTAAAAATATTAAAGAAAATAAACATGCTTTTTCTTTTCCCTCTCGTGGATGGCCTGCCTCAATGCTATCCCTATGTGTGTGGAAAATGAAGCCCAATAACTTTTACTGTTTTCAAAATTTTATCTCTTTATTGTTTTAAGAAAAAGACTTGAAAAATAAAAGTAAACACCCTCTATGTTCATGAGTAATTTGAGAGAACACTCTTTTGTGTAAAGGCGGTGCAGTGCCCACATGCGTATGTGTATGTATATGGGCTTGGGTTCGGGTACAGGCAGAGGCTTGGACATAAGGACACTTGATGCACATTTTGTACTTTGCACAGATAAACTAGAGCTGCGAATAAATTGGTGAATTGGGTTTGCCAATGTTTTTGTGAATAACAAGGCTGCAATGAGATTATGAGAAGGAGTCTGCGAATAGCCTGAATTAGTGAATGGACTAAGTTCACGAATAAGAACTACTGGGTTGTGAATGGGCCTACTCGTGAATAGGCCCGATATGAGAAAAATTCTTGAATAAGACTTGAAAACAACCCGGTTCATGCATCTTGGGTTTGGAGTCCACCAACTCTCTTTGGAAAAGGCTCCTAAGTGTTGAACGAGCATCAGAACATAGAGAAGTTTGAGATGAGAAGAAGGCAATCATTCAAATATTATTCTCTCTCTCTCTCTCTCTCCTTTTTTTGGCTTTGTTTTTTGGGATGTGTGTTCTTAAAACGGAACAAATCTTCTGTATAGAATTTGGTGTCCAGAGTGGTACCTTGGACACTTGGAAGAAAATGGGCACAAATTTGAAATTTTGTCTAAACCTGCCCATTCTCTTCAATGTGTCATCCCTAGTGTCCAAGACACCAAATTTGCTTCCTTTTAGAATAATGAACCCATATAAAACACTTGGACGGACTATTCACTTGGGGAGTTTTTCTTGCATCCTTAGGTTTAAAACCATTTCAATATCACTGTGTTCTTTTAGAGAAACCCCCCACTTGAGTTGAATCTGATAACTTTGCCTTTTTTACCTTCTTGGCTTGGTATTCATATATGATAATCACCTTGAAAAGAGGAGACTGCAGAATATTTTTGTAAATTTTGGATAAGTTAGTATATATATTTTGCATATGCAATCAAATTGGATAACAAGTTTATATGGGAGATACATTAAATATTAATAGTGCAAGCCTATTGAGGGACAAATAATTGAATTTAAGTTAAATTGCATCCTAGAGATAGCTTGGCATGCTTCATTATACAATCGATTGGGGGGTCATGACCATCATCAACAAATGTGATAACGACACGTCCTAAACTTGGTCAACATTGTCGATTTTGTTAAATTGATACTTGATTTTTAAGATTGTGCGTTAAGTAGATTATTGAACCTTTATTTCCAACAAGGTGTATTAAGTTGCCTATGTGCTATCTTTATGTATATTTAAATGCACTTTAGCGCCACTTGTGTCTCCGCTTCTCTTCATTCCCCAACTGCAAACAGGATATGCTGCAATTGTCTTTCAGCAAAATGCTGAAAAACCAATCCTGACATAACACGTAATCCCTATTAAACACGATCAAAGAAAGATGACAATCCTGTTTCGTGGGTAATTCGGATAATTAAGATGGTTTTAAAAAAAAATGGTGAAAAACAAATTCCAACATATCTGGAGTGCCCCAATGCCGCTTGATATGAACTTTGTTTCCAAGATCCAACCAACCACCTCTGCCACGTGTCAGTCCGTGCACTCATCACACAGTTGTAATACGGGGCTATGGGATTCATAAAATAAAAAATAAAAACGGGCACAGAGGATTAAGGGAATCCGAATCTAAAAAGAACTCGCATCCAACAACCTTCAAATCACGATCACTATCAGATAAATAAATAGAAACTTTTTATTTTTCTTAATGAAGATCAAATATCTTGAAACTGGTCTTCCTGAGTAACGAGTTCTTCCATCTTCCAATTTTTCACTGCGGCCTTTCTTCTACCCTTAACCCCCTTCCTCCAGAGAAAAAAAAAAAAAAATCATTCCAACTCGAAAAACCCTAGAAGCACCGGGTAGAAAAAGGCTACCTTGATCTCCTTCTTCTCCTTTTTTTTTTTTTTGTTTTCCTTCTCAAGCTCCGTGTGTTGGTTTTGATTTGATTTCCCCGTCTCAAATAGATGGACGATAGCTGTGCCGTCTGCGCCGAGTCTCTCGAATGGGTCGCATACGGACCCTGCGGCCATCGCGAGGTCTGCTCGACCTGCGTTGCCCGTCTCCGATTCATATGCGACGATCGCCGTTGCTGCCTTTGCAAGGCAGAATCCCAAATCGTTTTCGTCACCAAGGTAGGATTTTCAACCTTCTTGGTTGTTAATTATGCAATTGTTTGATATCTTAATTCTGGCCTGCTTTACCCCCCCCCCCTTTTTTTTTTCCTGATCAAACCCAGTAGACGAGAGTTTGGATTTCACTGTTTAGGAGAAAGCTATGAATTAACCGGTAAAAAAGAATATAATATTCAAGAGCATGGGACTATCACTATTTTCTATTAGATTAGTACATATCAAAATTTTGTTGGTTCTATTCTTTGTTAAAACTTGAGCATAAATGTCGATTAACTGTTCTTGGAATAACTACAAACCACTGAAAATGTGGTAGAAGGATTTATTGGATCTTCGCTTTTTTTTTTTTCGTTCTTTCTCCCCTCCTCTTCGAATTTTAGGTTTATTGTGTGTTTGATCCAATTAGGATTTACTGCTTTTACAAGGAATTCTTTTAGGGAATGATTGCATTTTTTAAGACTGTTCTGAATTCAGGAGTTTTAGACTCTTTTTGATATGTTGAATCTTGGCATTTGTTTTGAATAGGTATATTTAGGGTGTATTTTATGCCCTGATATATTTGCTGCTTGCGAGGGACACTGTATACCATAATTAGTAATTATCATAAACACTGAGCAGAGTTTTTGTAACAACCGGTATCCAACACCTCGACCTGGTAACTCCTCGGGCTCATCTGCACTGAATACTATCCGCTTTGGGCATGGAGCCAACCTCCTTCATGGGCATGAAGCCAACCTCCCTCACGGTTTTTAAAACGTATCCAATGGAGTGAGGTGTGTGTCCACATATAAGCCCATAAATCCTCCTCGGCTAGGCAATGTGAGACTAAACTTGGGGTTCTACAATCTACCCCCTTAAGGGCCAGCCGTTCTTGTGTGGGGTCTAGTCCATATAGTGTAGCCGATCAGCTCTAATACCATTTGTAACAAACCATACCCGACACCTCCTTGACCCAGTAACTCCTCGGGCTCACCTGCACTGGAGACTGTCCTCTTTTGGCATGGAGCCAACCTCCCTCATGGTTTTTAAAACACATCCAGTGGAGTGAGGTGTGTGTCCACATGTAAGCCCATAAATCCTCCTCGGCTAGGCGATGTGAGACTAAACTTGAGGTTCTATAGTTTTCCTTTCCACAGAGGTGGTGGTGGAGGAGGGGGTTTACCTCTAATAAACTGCACTTCTTTTGTTTTAATCTGTCCATTAATATTACTGCTTTTGTTGAATAAAATATGTATGCTATTTGTTTGATTTTCTCAGGCTCTTGGAGATTATACTAGGACGGTAACTGACTTTTCGGTCTTCCCATCCGATTCAGTGGAGGGTAAAGTTGGGACATACTGGTTCCATGAGGACACACAGGCCTACTTTGACGATTCAGATCACTACAAGATGATCAAAGCAATGTGTAGGCTCTCGTGCAGTGTCTGTGACAACATGGAGGATCAAGGGAATGATGGCTCGAAGAAAAGGGGAAATTTTAGTAACATTGAGCAGTTGAAGAGTCATTTATATCACCGGCATAGATTGTTTATGTGTAGTCTGTGTTTGGAAGGAAGGAAGGTGAGATCTGGTTTCTGGACAATTGACTTAAATAATATAACTATTGACATGATTGTGTTTTGTCAATTTGTTGAATATTTAAGTTGGTTATTAGAACAACGAATGCTTTATGTTGCTCCATCCTTGTTCATTTTATTTATGACCTGTTTGATTCACCCCATGTAGAAAAAGACACTATCAAATTCTGGTAGCAGAGTCTCTGTGATGGATAAGCTCTTAAGCAGATAATAGGAAACTATGTTTTACAAAGAAAACACATTTTTTAAACTAAAGTTGGAATTGGAAATGAATGCAAAGCATGCCTTTTTTGAGGATAAGCATAGACAGTCTCCATCAAGACCATTTCCTGCAAGCCAAATGGAGAGTAGCTCTTCTTCTGCATTAACTAGAAATGTACCTGCATTTAAATGCCACTGCTTTCCCCCCCTACTGAAACCCTGAGCCAAAGAGCATCCATTACTGCAGAATATTCATGATTCTTCATGGTATTGTAAGCCAAGTCAACAATTTTCACTGTTAACAGAGAGGGTTATTGTGACTGCCATATGGAAAAAGAATTGTAGCTTTTGTGACTGCCATATGGAAAAAGAGAGGGTTATCTTTGAAGTAGAACTTGTTAACTAAATGTGGCATTGTGACTGCCATATGGAAAAAGAATTGTAGCTTTTACTGTATGATGGGACATTTAATCATGTTTTCCATGTGTTTGAAGAAAAGCCCCTTTTTATTATTGGCAGTCAAAAAAGATTAGCATAAGCTCTTCTGAAGCAAGAGACTTACAAGAAGTTTTGCCATATAGTTTACTAGATACTTGCTTTGAACTTTTGGAGGATAACAAAAGAATGGGATTTTCTTTGGCCCTTGTCCTCTTGTTTATTTGTACAATATTTTATATTTACCAAAAATAAAAAAAGGACTCATCTTTGCCATTTCTGGTAACTGCCAGTTTAATGGAGTTTGTGATGGAGGATGATACCAAGAGCTCAATTGATAGCCCAAAGTGTTGTGACAGAAGTAAGAATAAAATTAACAACCAAGACTCGAATGGAATCACACCAAGACAATCACAAACTTTTAAAGAGAAAAAGAAAGAAGAAAAATTCAAACCAAGGATTTGATATTAATTAGAAGAGAATTAGAGGTGAAAAGAAGGAAGGACAGAGGAGAAAGGGGCTAGAAGGGTAGTTCTGAAAATTCCGGACAGAATGTGTGAAACGGCCAAATAACCATAGTTGTGCGGAAAAAAATTATGGAACTTTCCCTGTGGAGTCTGACATCTATAAAGGTACAATGTTCAAAATTTCATCCAATTCTAACATGATTTGATTTATCAAAATATATTAATATTAGTCCTGCAAGTTCTTTAATGGACCAACCCTAAAAACCGGTCGGGAATCTTTAACTATAAGATATTAAGGAAGAAGGGGAATCAAGAGGAGTTTGGGGGGGTTTTGAAGGGGACACATAGGGAATAAAAACCTTAAAAGAAAATAGAGAAATAGTGAGTTTAGAGGGGGGTGATTATGAAGTTACAGGTATCCAGAAAATTCAGGTTAAAAGAAGATGGGCTTAGAATAGGTATGAAATAAGTAGGGTTTTAATAGTACACTATTAGGGGAGTTTTTTTGAATCAGATAGAGGTAAAATAAGCTTCAAAATCTGCTGAAAGAAGAAGATTGGTATGAGATCAGAGAAGATGAGATGAGAAGAAATAGAAGAGCAGAGGAATGGATAGAAGAGAGAAGAGATAGAAGAAAGAGGTATAGGTGGGGAGCCATGGCTGCAACCCTGGAAGAAGAGGGAAGAGAATAAAGGGGTTAAAACCCATGAACAACAAGCTTCATAAATCAATTCATATCAACTTCCTTTCATTCAAGTTTTGTAGGGCCTTTAGAGGCTTACATCACACATAATTTAGACACTTATCTAAATTAGAAACTTCTAAAAGGCTAGTCTTGTGATTCAAGACTTTCCTAAAATTCTAGGACTCTCTAACTAGGATTTTCTTAAGAATTAGGATTTCTAAAGCTATGGAATTCAAGGCTGTTGACCATCTGTGGTGTGGGATCCATTTAGTTGACTTTGAAATCCCCAAATAATACAAAACAATGTAGCAGTCGACTAGGCCTCTTTAACCATATTTAAACTCCTCTAAACGTACCAAAATAACATAAAAACCCTTGGCTGAAAGCCTTATTACAAACACGTCCCTATACTAAACCAAAAAACCTTGGCGCTAATGGCCTTATTATAATTAAATCTCACTCCTTAAAAAGAATTTAATTAAACCCACATAGTGCATCAACTTGAATGTGACTCTCTTATGGGGTAGAACATGCAAGAGCCTCTTTTCGTTGTCTGCATTGGTTTTATCTTTCATTGAGACCATCAATGGTCGTTATTGGTTTGTTTGTTTGTTTGTTTTTTAAATCCCAAGTTAGTCAAGGAATTGTCATGTATACAATTTATTCAGATTTTCTTGGCTTAAGAAATTTTATCATTTTTTTTTTTTTTTGATAAATAAAATTTCATTAAAGAGAGAAAAGGGATGAGAAATCCCCAAAGACTACAAGAGAACAACAAAAACAACAAGGCTACATTTTGAAAATTAACCCCCAATCCCTAACTGTTGCCGTTACTGAATAATCCCCGAGATCCTTCCAACAAAGACCCCAAAAGGCGGCAAGAGCCTTAGCGTTGCAAGAAACCAAATAGGCTGGCTCTTTATCTCCATCAAAGACCCGCTTATTTCTTTGAAGCCATAAAAGCCAACATGCCGCCGGGGCTAACAACTACCAAAGAACCATTCCCTTTTTTGGGATCTTCTCAACTTTCCAGGATGCTAAAAACACATACATGCTATTCGGCATCACCCAAGAGAGCCATACTTCATTCAAAAGTCTTTCCCAGATCTCAATAGCAAAGGGGCAATGAATGAAAAGGTGTTCTAAAGATTCGACATCTTGCATGCATAAAGAACATATATTCGGAATAATCAGACCTCTTTTTTGAAGCATGTCAATAGTAGGGAGGTGGCCTTGAAGTAGAGTCCAAATGAAGAAACCAATCTTGAAGGGGAGATGGAGCTTCCAAATATCCACCCATATCTTATTTTTCGGCACCTCATTCGTCCATTTAGCCTCTTTAAATGATTAGGCAGAGAAGATCCCATTGCTTGTAAATGTCCATCTTAATTGGTCTTCCACTTCTTTCCGCAAAGAAAACGAATCAACCTTTCCCAATAAGCGAGCCAAATCATCCACCTCCTAGTCATTTAAGCCACGACGAAGTCCACGTTTTAAAATCTCCTTGTGCCCATAACTGCCCAATAATCCTTCACCATCACTTCCCTATTTCTTGCCAAATGGAAAAGATTTGGATGCTCCGCCATTAGAGGACTAGATGAACACCATTTATCCTGCCAAAATCTCGTTTTAGCACCTAACCCGACCTCCACCTTAATTCATTTCTTAAAATCCTTCAAGGACTTTAGGATGGCTTTCCAGCAGCTACAATCATAAGGCATCGAGGTGGTTTTGGTTTCCCACTCATTGACCGTCCCATACTTATCCGCCACAACATGGCGTCATAAGCTTTTTTTGTCAATGCCAAACCACCATAGCCACTTAGAAAGGAGAGTTTTATTCATATCTCTAATTCTGGAAATTCCAAGACCACCAAACTTCTTAGGTTTGCAGACATCTTCCCAAGTCACTAAATGCATAATATCTTGGTGTTTTCCTTTTCCCCGGAGAAAGTTCCTTTGGCATTTTTCAATCTTGTTTTCCACTAACTTTGGGATCGAGAACAAAGAGAGATAATATGTTGGAAGACTTGCCATAACCGACTTAATCAAAACAACTTTGCCCCCCTTAGATAAAAGACTCCCTTTCCAACCTGCCAGTTTTTTCTAGATACGCGAGATAACCGGGTTTCAAGCTGCAATGCTTTTATAAGGAGCACCCAACGTTAAGCCTAAATAGGTACTTGGGAGGAAACCCACCATGCAACCCTAACAATCGGCCAATAAGTCTATTTGCTTAACCCTTCACACTCCATACATTCTACTCTTGTGGAGATTCACCTTAAGCCATGACACCGCCTCAAAACATCGGATCACGCATTTGAGATATTTGACCTATTCCTCCGATCCCTTACACATGACTAGAGTGTCATCTACAAATTGGAGATGAGAAACTATCAAACCATTCTCCCTTACATTAAAACCTTTCAGTAGACCCCCCAAAAAAGCTTTCAAAAGAAGAGCACCAAAGGCCTCAACAACAATAAAGAATAAGAAGGGAGATAGAGGATCTCCCCGCCTAAGGCCACGGGATCCTTGAAAAAACTCCACCAAAGAGCCATTTAATAGAATGAAGAAAGACGCTGTCCCATAACATTTTTTCATCCGCCTCCTCCACTTATTTCCAAAACCCAAACGCTTCAACATATAGTCAAGGAATTTTCAATTGGCTTTGTCATATGCTTTTTCCATGTTCAATTTGCACAGAACCCCTGAATCACCTTTCTTAAGAATAGAATCCACACACTCATTAGCAATGAATACACCATCCACACTTTGTTTGTCACCCAAAAAAAACACTTTGATTCAGGGAAATGACATCTTTCAATGCCTCTTTCAGTCTGCAAGAAAGAGTTTTAGAAAGGATTTTATAGATACTCCCCACCAGACTTATAGGCTTAAACTCAGAAACTCTACAAGCATCTTGACTTGTCGGGATGAGAGATATAAATGTCGCATTACTTACCAAATCAAGGAATGCTTCAAAATTGATCATGGTGTCCATAATGTCCGTCTTTACAACATCCCAACATTGTTTGAAGAAAGCCATAGTAAACCCATATGGGCTTAGAGCCTTATCATTTTCTGTACTCCACACCACCTTCTTAACCTCCTCCTCTTCAAACGGACATTCAACCAAATTTCTCATATTTGCCGAGATTCTTTGAAAGGATACACCATCCAATTTTGGTCTTATAATGCCCGGCTCCCTGTAAAGGTTTATAAAATAGGAAGCAATGTGGTCTTTTAAACAACTTTGATCAATCTCCACACCCTGATCATCCTTAAGAGAGTGAATGAAATTCGTGTTTCTTCTCACTGAGGCAACTCTATGAAAGAATCTTGTGTTGTGATCCTCTTCCTTCAACCATTTAACTTTTGTTTTTTGCTTCCAATTAATCTCTTCAAGGCAAGTCATCCTAGAATATTCATGTTTAACTGATTCCCTCATTTGTCTTTCTCCATCCACTAACCTTCTTTGTTGTTCATTTGAGTCCTAAAAGCTGATCTCTCCCAATAAATCATTTTTCTTACATTCGATGCAATCAAAGACCTCTTTGTTCCAACCAATTCCTGAAATTGGTTAGGGAAGGATAATGAGATTTGGAGGTGATAAAGAAAGAAATCCCAAATCTTAAAAGCCATAGTGCAATGAACAAAAAGATGGTTTACAGATTTATCCTCCTTCATGTACAGAGCACATCTATTTGCCAAATTCCAATCTTTACTCTAAAGATGATTAAGGGTAAATTTTTTATCTATATACACATTCCATAAGAAGAAGGAAACTTTAGAGGGAATGCCCGGAATCCAAATGTCTTTATGAGAAAAGAAACATGTCCAAGAATTCATGAGCTCAAAATAAAGGGATTTAATTGAAAAGATACTCTTCCTATTAAGAACCCACTCCTACCCATCCTGCTTAGAACCATCCGGCTTAAACTCCTCCAATAAAAAAGTCTAAGCATCTCCCCCACATCCCAATCAAACAAGTTTCTCCTCATCTTCAGAATCCAAATACTACACCTAAAATCATAAGACTCAGTCACAGACACCTCCTCCTCCACAACTAAAGAGAACATAGTACTAAAATTCTCCTTGAGAGGAACCTCTCCCACCTAAATGTCCTCTCAAAACTTTAAATCCACACCCAATCCTAGCGTAAAATGAATTAATCTCAAAAAATCCTCCGACACCATAACGATAAACTTCCAAAAACCACAATCATGTCTCACAAGAGTCTCCTTAGACTTCCTAGCTGAAATTTCACCAAACCTAGCCACCACCACCACCTTACGCCATAAACTATCTCTCTCAACCCCTAACCACCAAAGTCATTTAGCCAAAAGCACCCAATTTTGCACTCTCAATATATGAATCCACAGCTTATCATCATGGACGACTTATAAATAGAATTTCACTCAATAAGATGGAAATGGTGACAATCCGGAGTGTCATTTCAAAGGAAATTTCTAAAAGGCATTGCTTTACAAATATTGAAACATGTCTTTTGTATCATTTAATGAGGAGCACAAAGAGAGAAAAATATGCTGCCTGATGATTCCTATAGATCACTTTGAATTTGGTCCCATGTAGAGCCAAGTATGCCATGCTTCTGTTAGGATTTTAT
>JAOXJP010226606.1:0-11457 GCA_025762735.1 Platanus orientalis | reverse complement strand
GAAAAATCACAACCGCCTAACTACCACCCAAAAAAAAAAAAAAAAAAATCCGGGACAGCTTAAAGCTAAAATGCGCCTTCCCCAAACTAACAACAGCTAAATTAACCAAAAAAATAAAATTAAAATTAAAAAGTCTTGTTAGCCTCTCTGCTTTGCTCCTCCTCCTCCTCCTCTTCTTTGTTCTTTTCTTGTATAATTCATGGAACGGCAGAGTCAGGGATCGAGTCAACTCGGAGAGAGGCCCTACAGAGTGGGCAACTCGACTGAGTACTGAGCCACTTGTCGACGCACTCGGGATGAAAAGCGTGGTGACATTGAGGCAGGACCTTAACCTTCTCTTCGTCTTGGAAGGCACTGATACATATAGAGCACTGGACTTCGTCGCCCGCGGTGGCCGATGAGCTGTGCAAGAAGATCGGCAAGCCTTCGATGGTGGCAGGATCGAGACCGACGGACAAAACCTGCGGCACTGCGGGGTGAGTTGTGGAGCTAGAGATGGCAGCAGCGGCGGCGGAAGAACGTTGGCGATAGCGGCAGACCCATCTGGCGTAAAGGCAAAAGAGGGTGAAGAAGAGGAGGAGAGAGAAGAGGATGACTGCGAGGAGGAGGCTTCGGCCGTGAACTTTGAAGTTCTTGTCGTCGAGCTCGGCGTAGTGCCAGTGAAAGGGGTGAGACTCCTGAGCGGCCATAGGGAGCTTAGAGTGGTTCCCAAAGTGGGGCTAATGGGGTGCCGAAGAGGTGAAATGGTGCCACGGGGATGGCCCGCCCATGCTAGTAGTTGCCCTCACAAGGAGCTGAGCTTTTTGCACATAAGTAGGTGTAACCATTGTAACCAGCTTTGAAAAGCGAAAAGCTAATAACCCACCCTCTCTTCTTTTTAGGGAGAGGTTGAAAAGAGGGGTCACAAGCTTTTCCTCAGCTTTCTCTACTAGAAAAAAAGCTTTATTCAGCTTTCAATTATTATGGAGAATATTGATGTAATATCCCCATTCACATAATAACTAACTTGAGAAGAAATCATAGCCATTGGTTATCAGGACCAAGTGGGATTCTTAGTTCTAACCCATAAATTGAATCGCTAGGCACTTCTTCCTGATTCCATATAGTCTAAGCTTAGATTGGCTAGATGGGTCCAGATGCCTTGGTTATCCGGTTTTGATACAACCCAGGTCTCATACGGATTTGTATGCAAATTTGGCCCCCAAGCTAAACCGACTGACATGGTGGCCATTCTCTGTGATCTTGTTCTACCAATTGACCGGTCTGGTTTAGAAATGATAGCCCAAACCATATGATGTAGGTTTGAAACATGGGATAGTTCCTCATTAAAATCAGAAGCAGAAAACTAAAAATAATGAAGGAAATTACTCATGGATAACTTTGGAGGAAAAGAAAGGGAAGAGGTCTGGCTCATATATGAGTTAACCTGTGGCTACTGAGCAAGTAAAGGAGCCAAGTGAGTTACAAGTTAGAACAACAGAGAGTTTGGGATCAGTCAGCCTGTTGTATTAAATTGTTTCTTTGCTGATGAGGATGAATGTAGATAGATTGGATTTGTCTGGCTCATGGATTGGAGACTATATAAAATATTAGATATATACATTTTGAAGATAGAGACAAGGTAGGCATGTGATTTCATCACACCACTTGGAATGGATAATTTAATTGATTAATGAAGAAGTTGGTGCAGTTGTTTCTATTTCGAATTTATTTATAGACATGGTTCAAGAAGAAGAAATGATTATTGGCGCCCACTCTGCACTCCTTCCATGCATCTTCTTCTAGTGGTCCATCTGAAAATAAAATAAAAATAATAATCTCTCTCTCTCTCTCTCTCTCTCTAAGAGCATCGTCAAATAGGAGATGGGGAGTGGTTGTTCTGTGGGCTCCCTCCTTAGATGATGGTTTGTGTTGTAAGTAACCAAACTGATAATAATCTTGATTTTTTTTTTTTTGATAAAAGGAAACTATAGCATGAAACAGAAGGACCTCCCAAAAAAGAAGTACCTCGCCTAACCAAGGGGTGGGGGGTGGTTGCCAATACATGTTTTTCATCACTGAGACCTTTTTTAGCCAAGTGTCATGCCTTGCGTGATAACAAGAGGCTTCGATGACCCTTTGCCTGTGTTTTGGATGCATTGTAAATAATTATTTGAGCATCTGTACATAGATTTTTCTAGAGTATTTTAGATAGGTCAAAAATGCTTTAGAGTCTATGAGAAAATTCTTGAGACGTGACGAAGGTCTTAGAGGAAAAAGGAAAACTTAGAGAATTTCAGGGAGAGGTCTAGAGATTTCGACTTGAGGAGGTGGAAGATAACTCTAGAAATGACATAGTGAAGCCCTATCCAAGGGATGTATGACATTTGGCATCACCCTAAGGGCTAAGGGGACCTTTGGGGCCATATAAAAGGAGAAGGCCCCCTCAATTGCAAACCACTCTTGAACTTTCAAACATTATAAACATTCTTGGGTTGGTAATCAGTGAAGTGTTCCTTTTCCTCCCTTGAGTGTTCTAAGTTCTCTTGACACTTTAATTATTGCTTTAGAGTAAGGCTAACTCATTCACTAGTGTTGCACGACTTAGGAATTGGTGGAAGCTAAGTCTGTGAGAAGTGGTATCAGCGCGAAGGTCCTATGTGTCGGAAAGAGGGAGAACTATGATAGAGATTGAAAGTGAAATTTTAATGGCTATGGGAGGTGAAGGCAACACTAAGGCCAAAGGAAAGCAAGATAAGTCCAAGGACGATATGGGCAGTATGGAGGCACGAATGACACACATGGAGGATGCTATAACTAACATGAAATACCAACTTAATGTAATGAGAGACTGCATAGAGGGCTACGAGAAGGGGCTCAAAGACTTTAGAGGGGAAATGCATGGGACCTTGTACAAAATGGTTAACCTAGGCACTATAAGACACCTTATCAGTGTTGAGATGGGAAAAAAATCTCAAATAGAATCTTTGTGATCTCTAGAAGAGTAGCAAGTAGTACTTTGTTGCAGGGGACATACTCCATACTCCTTGAATAACTCCCCTTCTAATAGTAGCTTGGAGACATTCATAAACTCCTATAGAGTGATGACAAGTTCCCCAAATTAGCATATAAATGTATTAGTGTTAGGGCACCATCTTGATATAGCCTCCACCAATATCATGGTGTGGCAAGAGAAATGACCCATTGAACATCTTACAACATCTGTCATGCCCGGACTCGCCCATTTTATCTAGACAATACCTAACCCATGAGCTTCATTTTCTTGTGGGAGTGATGATGAGCCATAAAACCGCTTGTCTATCCATCAGACATTCCCTAAAGTTCTCATCTCCATAATTTCTAATTTGATTGGAGGAACACCTTCATTGGAAGAATGAATGATGGTGGGAGTGAAAGAATAGTCAGCCGTATCTATGGTTAGATTGGTAAGCTTGCTTTAATCTCTCTTTAAATTGATTATGTAGTATGGAGGGCTTACTTTATGAGCATTGATGTTTGGGACGAATTCAGGGTCAAACAAACTCAAGTTCCATACCCAGTGATGTTTTTGGGTGCTAAAGAGGAAGATCTCTCTCCTTCCTTCTCACGAAGATCTCTCTTCTTGGGATACATTGTTTTTTGTATGGACAAAAGAAAACATGTCAATAAGTTACACGAGAAGAGAAGAAAAAAGAGAGGAAAAGAATGTTTTCAAAATTTTGAAAATTTGACTAAGTCTAAAATGTCAGTTGTGAGCCTAACCCAATCGTGACTTATTAGTCGTTGCAATATGAGGCTAGTCGTGACTAAAGGTCTTTGGTGACTGAAAGTCTATGGCAATTGAAGTTTAAATTCTTAATTATTATTAATTAAGTTTATTTATAAAGTCTACAATTGTGGACAAAATTTGATAAAGTTTTCCCTTGCAACTAACATTCTTGTGAATGGAAATCATAGTCGCAAACGGAATCACTTGTGATTAACAAGGAATCTATGACTAGACCAAGAGGTTACTCTTCTAATGACTAAATCAGAGAAGTGTCATTTGTGACCCAATCATAGGTAGTCTTGGTTCCAAGATTGGAGCCACGATTGAGTTGCTCGACACCCTAGCCATCATGGAGATGATGACCTGAGCATTCGAAGGGGTTTTAAGCCCTAGAGAACTCAAATCTTCACCACATCAAGTAAGGAAGGTGTCAAAATATTCATTTTTACAAGGCAAATAGTCCTATCCAAACATATTTTTGATTTAAAGTTTGAGACATGAAAAATCAAGAAAAAATGGTTTTGAGTTTGAGAAAATTAACAGAATTCAAGAACTAGGAATCCTATCTCTTCAAGAATTGGTGGTAAATTGGTCATGGGCACAAGATAAAGGTTTTGGTTGGTTTGGATTCAATACTTAGGGTCAAAATATGGAAGTCACAAGCAACAGTGCTCTTAGGTGTGAAGTTGTAGAGATAGGTATCTAAGAATGGAAATGACTAAGGTTGAAGACAAGGGATCCTTTTATACACGCAGGGGTACTCTTATCCTTTCACATATGGAAACGAAAGGATGTACTTTAAAACAAAGGTGTATTAGTCTTTTCATTCACCAACTTGAAAATATGCTAGTTGGCAAAGGGTATGAGTGTCATTTTGCCATCAAAATCAAGGTAAAAAATCTCACCTCATAATGAAATTTGAAAAGATGCCATAAATACATTGTATTTGCGGGCTGTAATGTATGATGAATTTCGAAAATAATCACACTGCGTCATTCGCTACTAATGTGGCACATTTTAAGGGGCATCTTGTAGACACATAAAAAATCTACGACTTATAAAATTATGAAAATACCTTTTCATGCGAATGAAATGCATAGCTTGCCATTGATGTGGTTTAGTTGCGGATGGGTTAGTTGTGATTGATGAACCCGAAAACCCAAATTTGTTATATTTTTGTATTTTAACACTTGACAATTGTGACCAAGGTAGTTTTAGACTTTTAAAAAACCTAAAAGACTGGTGGAATGGACAAACTCGTGCAAAAGTCTCCCAATTCTTATATGTCTTTTAAATAGCACATTCCTACTCCAACAAGGATTTTAATTGTAGTAAGTCTCCAATGGTTCATCTAATCCTCCAATCAATAGATTATATAAGAGCAACAAAGCATTTTTTTTTTCAAGGACAAGGAGTTCAATCTTAGCCATAGACTTCATATCAAGTTGGGATGAAGAATAAACAAACAACCACATCATTGATGCTTCTAGAATATAAGGCGCAACAAATCAACAAGCTCCTTAACTATAGGATACAAACAAGCAACAACTTGGAGTCTAAGGAGTTTACATCCAAGTCTCTAGTCACTCTATAAATATCCAAAATTCACATGTTTTGGATACTTTTCAATTATACTTTTTCATTCAACTCTCAAGCCCTTGCAACTATCTTCCCCAAGTTTCAAGCCACCACATCCAAGATTCATCCTCTCTCCAAGGAGGCTACAAGTCCTCAAACTTCTACACCATTCGAAGGAGACAATAAAGGAGCACAAGAACTAGGGACTAATGACCACAACTAGGTCAATTGTTATTGTACTTAGCTTAGTTTCAAGAAGCATGAAGTGTACTAATGGCTGCTATTCTACCTGCAAATAGTTTACATCAATGAAAAGTTTATTAAATTTCCTATCATCTCTTTTCTTTACATTATGCATGTTTTCTTGATCTACAATTTGTGAAACCAAGGGTTAATTAGAGGTTTGTTACCCTAAACAATGACAACAATAATTAACAAACTTTTAAAGGAGGGTTTGGAGTGATAGTCCCCACCAAATACATAGTAAACTGGCCACTAAAAGTTAAAAAATTTGCACGTCAAAGTTTCAACCTTAAGGCACACGAAATTTGGTGTTATAGCTTGGTGGGACTTCACTTTCCTCTTATCTTTCCCTTTGTTCCATTGTACTAATAGACATCTTGTTACATTCAAGATCCTCAATAGTAAGCTGCAACCCTTGGAGTCATACATCACCTTTAGTCGTAAGCCTCCATGCATGGAAGCCCAAATGATGGGACCATGAACATGGGTTGATGTTACAGCCTTAAATCCCCACACTACCAGTCACATGGTTGCCAAGGCTAGCCCCCTTATAGGAGGGTCAACTTTATCTTTTTAGTCACCTGCGACTAAAGAAGTCAACCCCCTTGTAGATGGGTTTGCTCTGTTGTTGTAACAGCTCTACTTGTGTCTTTCGAGATTAGTGCAGTCGTTGTTCATGAGCTAACTCAACACTCGTATAAGGGCCGCTCCCGCATCTTCCCTAAATATACAACCAAGATCTCATTGATTGTAAAGGTCTTGACTTACAATATGTGCATTTTCTATCTTATAAATAAACTTATCATCTCTAAATGGCTTTTGGGACATTTTCTAATCTCATTATCCATAAAATGATGAGTAATTCTCATATTTTTTAACTCTTTAAATTCTATTTTTATTATGTGACCCATAAATTTCTAATTTGACAAGTGTATCTCATATTCATCTCTTTCAGAGTTGTATTGTTAAAGATCACACTAACATTGCTAATGTTAGTTTATTATGACTTATATCGGATTATTCTAATGTTTCTAAATTTTCTTTTTCAATCAGGGTCACATCTCTTAATAGTTTTTTTATTTATTCTATGTTACACTATATACAAGTTCACATTCTCCTTATTGGATATTTCTTTTCTAAGAAATATATTTCTTATACATTTACTATTTATGCTAATTCTCTTCAAATTTTTAAGAAGACTCTTTGATTTTCTTAACATTTTTTTTCAACATATGACATTTATTATGTCCAGATAAACTCTTGTATAATTCTATGATAATAATACAAACAACTATTTGTACAATATCTTTTTCTCACAAAGACTCCACTCTTTGTGTTCAATTATGCACTTGGTTGCACAAGGTTAATCATATTAGTTTTATTTATTAGTTAATCTTGAGACTGAATTGTGCTAGATTTAAGGAACATGTGAGACATTTTCCAGCTTTATGATTTAGCTAGAAGAATACTCTCATCTCATCATTCCTTTATTCAATAAATGAAAAATATTCCTATCTCCCAGGGATTTTTAGGAGAGAACAACGCTATCTGTCACACAAATATACTTGGTATCCATAATGTACACCAATAGTTCCTAGCACCTCTCACTATATTTATTTTGATTACAATTACAACATATTCATAGTAATCTTTAGTATCTATTTTCTTGGTCTTCCAACATTGACTTATTATTTTAATTAACTAATTTTCTACTCTCACAAATTTTGTTTTGTTAAAGTCTTATTTAGTTTTAGTGAAGTCCTTTATAACATTTTTTTAATTTTTTTTATATTAGGGTTACTCTAGCCCATAGACAGACTATATTGTATATGTTGACATTGAAAATTTGTGAAAGTACAAATTTACCCTCACAATGATAATGAATAATACATCATAAACAAAGAGACAAGTCATCTATCACGATGGAATATGGTTCACGAAGGCTTGCGATGAAATATAGCTTGCAATGATACTGCACCGCGATGAACAATACATCACGATGAATTATGTACCATGATGAATGAAGGCCAAAATTTATTTCTGCTCTATTTTATGGCACATATCCTAAGGAATCAAGACAAAAGAGGTTTTAGATTTCTAAAATATCCAGAAAGCTAATGGAGTCTCACATGCATAGGACCTTTTTAGTTTGTATAGGTTACGAAAAAGGTAATCCCACATTAAAAATGAATCTTACTACAATAAGACTCTACTATCTCATCAAATCCCATAAATCAAGGGATAAGGTAAGAGCAATAGAAAGGTTTCCATGTAGTTAAGGATTTTTTCTACACATGAAGATTCAGCAAAAGCCAATAAGACTTGCCACAACAACAAGACTCCTAAAAGGCAAGAGTTTGTATAGGAATATGCAATAATGGAGGTGACAAGTTGTAATCCTAGAAGGACTCAAACTCTTATCACCATCCACTCTATAAATACCCTATGTCTCACACGATCAACAAGCTTTTACATTATTCTTTAGCTCACATGTCCTAAGCAAGGATTCTCAAGATCTCTCACCCACGTATAACTCATCCTCCTTCATTAGCTACTTCAAGTGCATGCTACTCTACTCCAAGGAAGAAGACACATCTACCATACCTCTGTGTATTCCAAAGGAGAACACAAGTTCAAGGATTCGAAGCTATGGTTGGAGCTAGGTAAGTTAAGAAGAATTATAGAAGAGAGAAGAAGAAGAATACTTATGCATATCTTTGATTCAAGCTATTAATAAATTTTCACATTTTATGCATTCCTTGTTTCTTTACAAATTGTATAACAAGTAAAAAAATAAGAGGTTTGTTGTTCTAAACAGCCGTAATTAATAAGTTTCTTAAGAGAGATTTGGAGTGAAAGTCTCCACACATGAAATAATAAACTAGCTCTTATATGATTGGGTAATTTAAACACTTTGAATTTCAAGCTTCTTTGGGAACAATGAAATTTGGTGTTATAGTATACTTGCGGAATGTTGTCAAGAACTCAACCTTTGTTCTCTCTTATAAGAAAACATACCTTAGAGATTTGCATTTAGATTGCTATCTCACTGTGTTGAGATTTTTATTCCATTTCCATTTTAATGTTTATAATACTTTTAGTATGACTATTTCTTTAGAAGTACTACTATTACAAATATTTCTCATAAAAATATTTCTATTATTTGTACCAACACAATTTCTAAACTAGATTTTTTTCCCTTAATTAATGTTTCTTTTTGGTCTATTTAAAATAATCCTAATACCACTTAGCTCATTAAATTTTGGGTTCATAATATATTTTTCTAAACTTTATTTGTCCAATTCCATCAACGATCATAGTTGTTGAATTAGTTTATTAGTTCTTAAACACATTGGCATAAATTACATTTGTTGCCAAATTGTGGTAGAGTCATTCTATAAGAATTTTGCCACACATATTCCTAATTCAACAATCTTAAAATATATACTCAAGTTACAACAAATGTAATTCTTTAGATAATAACCAGTATAGAAAGTTACTAAATCTCTATAGTCCTTTTCCAGATGTATACTTTTGTACAGAGTATATTAACACTCACTTAAGGTTTTTCTAATAACTCTAAGTTCAGAGAATGAAATATTAAATACAGTCTATAATAGAATATTCCTTTTTGGAATTAACGAATGTCTGATATCAAAATTATATATTAAGTTTTATTGTACTTAAATTCAAATCTCAATAATGACTATCAAACTTAGGAATTTTTTATATTTCATACGAATTTCACTATTTGAATCCGTACGGATTTAGGCTAAACCCATTATCCCGAAAATAGAGTGTCATAGCCTTTGTTTTCTTATTGTAATTTCTTAGTATATTTATTTTTTTAATATTATTTAAATCCATAAAATCTTTATTTATTTTTACAATATCATAAATAGAGCCACATAAATTCTATTTTAAAATTATATATATATATATATATAGTAGTGAATTCATTGTCGCATGTTCACATAGAAATATATATAGATTATAAACTATAATAACAATTGTCAAGTTCTCAAATTGATTCAACAAAATACAAGCATATGAAACACATAAAACAAACAATAAAACATATTGGATGGTGTTGTTGCAAGCCAATAGAAATACACATACCAAGGAGTATGATAAGGACTTAACTTGAAATTGTAAGATTTATCAATGCCTCTTGTGGTGCTCCACTGCCCTTAAAGTGGATTCGCTAAGCTCTCTTAATGTAACAGCCTAGTTTGGCGACCATATCCTGGGGATACACCAACAACCCTTCTTTGCTCTATACAATAACGAAGGTCTGCAAATGAACAACGTAGACTATCCTGGTGTATGTAGGCTCAAAACCCTCAAGATATGATGAAAATAAGGAAGAACAAGATAAGGACAAGATTCCTCTCTTTTCTAGAGATACCATCATCTTTATAATGATCAAGTGGAATAGCAAAGTAGAACATGTTATTCATGTAGAACTCTCATGTGAACAACCATTTGTGTATAATCTTACAATCTCCATAATTTGTGCACAATCTTACAATCTCCATAATCTGTGCAGTAGAGAGATACCACACTTGTTATTCTCCAACTCTAGAACATCTCTCTTCTTTCTCTTAAAAGAGAAGACACAAACACACCTTGAGCTTCCCTTTTGTATAGCTCAAATGTATGGGAGTTACTAAATCTATATTAAATCAAATAAAATATAATAATTTTATTGCATAGTAACTCATGCACCCACTAAAGTAAGATTTGATTTAAAACAGTGTTTAAAAACTTGCTGGTTACTCAAAAAACTTGGCTGTGTTACTCAACTTGGTAGAGTTTTTGGTTAACCAAGTGCCAAAAGTCGGGTGATGTCAGTAACCTAGTCACCAGATAACTTGGCCGATTTTTCTGAGTAACTCGGATGAGTTTGTTAGAAACTAGGTCAGATAACTCTGTTATAAGATTATTATACATTTTTAGCACAAAAGAGGGGAAAATGGACACAAGCAATCACTCAGATCACCAACACAAATGTCTTGCTTGACAAGCTCCACCATGATCGATTTGAGAAATTCCTTCAAAAACAACTTTGACACACCTCTCAAGATCAACCATTTTTTTTTTTTTTGCATAACCAAAAGACTTGTGAAAGAGTTGGAGTGTTGAGTTCATTCCTTTGACTTGTGGTGATCTTTGCAAATGGAAATGATGACATGTAGAGAACTAGAAGTTCTTTGATGATTGAGAGGGAGAGGGTGACCAGAGAAGAAAAGGAGGGAGAGAAGAGTAAATCAATTGAAAAGTGAAAAACCAATATGATTTAAGCTTTTTGCAGAGAAAGCTAATCTAACTTTATCAACTAAATTTACTAAAATACCATTTGTTTGTTATTATAACTAATTAACTATAAGATTTAATATTAGAGTCATATCATGTTTATTGTCATTTCCCATCCTTTAAAACTTATATAAGATTTTTTTCTATTAAGAAAAGATTTATCCATGTTAAATTAATATAGTATCTGATGGGCATAGAATACAACCTAGAGCCGTTCGAGCCCGACAAAGGGAGACCCACGGTCAAACTCTGAGTCAATTAAGCCCGACCGATAACACGTCACTCAAGAAGAGCATGATCTAAAATGGGAACATAGCTGCAAATGAAAAAATCTCAAGCATGATCCCTGGAACTAGGGCACTAACATTGTTCAGAGATCCCAGCCAACCCAGTATCCTGAAATCCCGCCCATGGGCTCTGCTCGAAACAACGGGAAGGGGGCCAAAGATTTGGAGGATCCTAAGTGACCAACTTTATAAGAACGAGATTGTGCCTCTGTTGCGCCTCAAGACCCATACTCGTAGGCCATGAATTTTGGCACATGACAGTAATACATCACTTCACTTTTCATT
>JAOXJP010226605.1:0-11458 GCA_025762735.1 Platanus orientalis | reverse complement strand
CCACCCCCCCCAAACAAGGTATGGAGATGAGCGTTAGATACAAGGAGCAGATACAATCCACCCTTGGCATTTTAGGGTTTCTAAGGTTATTTAAAAAACCACGAATTTACCAAGATAGAGAACCGTTTAGTGAGACTTACAGCCATACCCTTCTTCCTTTCAAACGTCACAGTTTAGCTGCACACCAGGAGTTGGAATGGTCTGCATAAGAAGCCTCCTGTGATCATTAACCAAGGCGTGTGTCACACACAAATTTTAAATCAAGGTTCATAATAAGTTTATGGTCATAATAACTATGTGAACATTAACCGTTTTGACAGTTATTTATAACGGTCATTATAACGTTGGTTACCTTTATTTTCATTTTTTAATTTATTAATTAATCATAAAATTTTAATATTAAAATCTATAAAAGTAAATAGATACTACTAATTAGTATTAAAATGGTATCTATGGCCTTTTTTTTTGTTAATATCAATAGCCTATCGTAAAGGGAGTATTAAAGCATAATAATGATGCCTATGGTAACTCTTATAACGGTCGTTACAAAAGACATGGATTGAAGACGATTTGATACTCCAAATTTCCTTCTCCTGATCTTCTCTGGATCGTTAAACTTCTATTAATGATCTGCGAATTTAGGTGGTCGATACATTACAAACAAAAAAATCAACAAAAGTGAGAAGGTCAAGTTGATGATTTTAATTATTTCACCACGTGTTGATCACAAAAATTTACCTAATATTAACAGAAGTTTAGCTATTAGGAAAGGATTAGCAAGTTTATCAAAATTCAAGAAAAAAAAAAATTGTCAAAGAAGTATTATCATACGCAATCTTTAAAAATGTAGTCATGCCAAAACAAGGGTAGGTAGGAATATTAAATAGATCCAAATCCAACCACTTGAAGGTAGTCAACATATGCAGATGGCCCCAAGAAATCATTTTTCTCCGGTGGCAATTGTTTTATCTATTTATGGAACGTATGAAGTTTGCCGATTTGTTACGAAAGTCTACATGTGAGGAAATAGATCAATAAAAAAGCAGTTTTGATTTTTTAAAATTCTTATTTCGTTTATGATCAAAATGGTATTTTTATTCTTTTAAAATGTGTAAAGGATCACTGCCAGCAAGCGGTGGTGGTGTTCCTTGCATGCCACGTTGCAAAAAACTTTTAATTTTGGAAATGAGGAGTCTTAAATTTCCGACAAAATAACCACCATGGCGATTTTCAACTGCAGAGGATCCTTTCCCTCAAAAATGTGATTATGAAAGATGGTTTTAGTCTATTAGTATTATTATTAAGGTCATAATCTTTGATGTGTTTACTTGGTTAGATCTGTACTGGTAGGAGCCCAGATCCTTTCTTGTTGCTAGTCTTGTTAACATCTTCCCTATTTCGGAGTGTGACGCATAGCGAAGAATTAGAACACACGAAACGGGTCATGCATGTGTTTTAATTTTTTTCACTGCTCCTGGCCAGCCCACATGACACCATCTTTCCTCTTCCCCTCAAAATTTCTAGTACTTTTGAAGGAGAGATGGCTGTGGCATTGCCCTTCCAAGAGGGAGATCTTGGAGTTTTCATTAGTAATGGATTACCTGTCTTGAGGAGGTAAATTATAGTAGACAACTAATTAATTTCAAAAGATAAGGGTATTAATTTGCCTAGGAACATTGGGGTTTCTGAATAATTTTGTCAAAAGAGAAGGAAAGGATTTGCTATATCTAATATCTGTCTACCACACAAGAGGTGAGCAGGTTAAAATTATAAAAACAGTTTTCAAATGAAAAAAATAGGTGCCCACAAAAATGGGGTTTATAGGATTAAAACTGTTCTCCCTACCTAAGCACCAAATTCAAAAACCATCACGTGTCAGCATGTAGAATGGGGACACGAGGGAAGAAACAAATTTAGGTGTAGAAGATCCTTAATGTGAATATGGCAATCAGGGGACATTCAGGTAAATTAGTAATTAGATTTAAGGCTGCAGTTAGCTCTTTGTGACAGGGTATTGGACCCACTGAGAAGAAAGAAACAAGACATTTTTGGGAATCAGATTTTTTTTAAGCAAAACCAAATCCACCCGTCCAAACAGCCACAACAGATACATCATCGTAAAAAACGGCCACCAAGGTGGGTGAAGATATCCAGATTCCAGATACAACTTGGCTGACAGCTGAAGCGAAAAGAGAGAAATTAAAGAAGAAAGCCCATTTCTCCCTCATAGTCATACCCTCTCTCCCCCTTTTCTTCAAGCCATCTGTGCTTACTTTTTTCCCAGTTTCTATGCAAATGGATAACGTATTCCCTGCTCTAAAATTGTTCTGAATTGGGGTTTGCTGGAGCTTTGGTTTCAGATGGAGTCGCCGAATTCAGGTCTCAGGAAGCTGGACGGGAGATTAGAGGGATTCTCCACCGTCTCTTCGACACGGATTTTCTGGAATTCCCGGAAGAGATCCGGTAATCTTAGATCTACTACTTATCTCTCTTTTAACTTGACTCTTTTTATTCCTATTCTTTTGGACTTGGATTTGGGGAGGTGGGGAGCTTCGTACAGAAATTCTCCACCTCTTACCGGAAAATTTGAAGTTGGGTGGTGAAATTTGCATTATTTAGAAAAATACCCATATGCCAATTTCTTGAAATTTGAAGGAAATTACTTCGTTTTTTATGGGTTTCCTCCTGTCCTGGAAGTGGGGAGTTGAGTTCCTAAAATTTTGATTTTTTGTTATTTCTTTTTCTAATTAAAAAAAAAAAAAAGATGGGTTCTGGGTAGTGAAACTTGCATGATTTTCTAACATACCCAGTTCCTGAAATTCAGAGATTTGCTCTCAATTTTTAGAGTTGCAGCCATGAAAAAATTGATTTTGACTGGTTCTGGACTTGAGGTAGCTGTAGCGTCCACCGGACCCGTCAGTTGCTTAACTAACATGACACGCTAATTACGGGTAGCTGTTTCTATACGCATGATTTCGTAACCGCAAACTTTAATTATATTTACAGTGGTGGTGGACTGGTGGTGATGTTGGTGGTGGTGGTGGAGGGCCCCCGGCAGACCCAACCCCCGTCATCATGACAAACCCTTAAATCATAATTAGAAAAGATTAGACCCTATACCCACCAGGTGCAAGTTAGTATTACCACAGTGGTAGTTTAGTGTCAGCCATTACTTATTACCCTCTCTCTCTCTCTCTCTCTCTCTGAGACTAACAGCTAGATTTCAGAGTGACTAATGTGGAAGTTTGGCTTAATCCTTCTCGCAAAACAATTGTGATCATCTTTTATCAGGGTAGATTTTTTCTTTTTGAATCTTCAAATTTCTTCTCCTTTGATCCAAGTTTCACTAAACCCAGTAGCCTTTCCAACAGCTAATCGCCCGAATTCAGACAAGGCAACAGAAGAAACAACACCCATCAAACATGAGGATTCTATGGAGACACAGAGCATACAGGATTCAACACCAACTGTGGCTCTGTCTGAGCGACGAAAGGCTCTCTTTGAACCATTGGAGCCCACAAATATTGTCAATGGTGGGCGGCCCTCTGCTGAAATCTTACTTCCCCCACCGGATTTTGACACTGCAAGCTACCCCCGGGGCTGGCTGATTGGGAAGAAACGCAAGCTTGTAAATGTCGATGTCGTGGAAAGCATGCGACGAATTGCCGTTCAGGAAATGAACAGAAAGGTCTTCTGATCTTCTGATACCCACATGAATAAAAACACTGCTAATCCTGGACTAAGTGATCCATAATTTGGTTTTGCTTGCAGGACCGTGAAATTAATGGCCTGAATGAGCAGTTGGAGGAAGATGCCCGCTGCGTAGAACATCTTCAGCTTCAACTCATTGAAGAACGTAGGAAACGCTCAGATGTGGAGAGGGAGAATGCAATGCTGAAGAACCAGGTCTCCATGCTGATGAACATGCTGCAGGATAGCGAAGAAGCAGAGGAAGGCACAGAGGATTCTTGAGATGTCTCTACTCTTCTGTGGATGTGTTTGTGGTTTTAGTGTTGGTTACATACATACCAGTGGTTGAGATTGTAGTAATTCGTTGCTGTGAATACTTCACGTTGGTGATGCTTAATTGTGCCATCATGTGCTTTTTAATTTTTATTAAAATGATATTTGTACCATTTCTACAAGTTCTGTTCTGGAGCTATTGATAATAAACTACTCAATAAAAGTTGCACACCAGTTCAGAGTAGATGTTCAAATATTTTTTTTTATTAACAATGGTTGCAAAGGGAATACAGATTCATTAAACAAGGTCATACAGAAGACAAACTAGAATTGAAGTACAACTCCAAATGCCCATTTCCTTCTATGGGGGTTATCAGGATTCATCATCAAATATATTTCCGAATCCTAGAATTTCAATATACCTGCAAACGTTTCATACACAAAGTGGCCCAAGGACATAGACATTTAATACATTTTGTACAAAACAGTTTATGGGAGTCTGGTGGGGATGAAGATAATTATATAGCTTAATTGTTGTCATCTTCTGAAATGTTGAACAAAAACTGTGGCAGAGATGCGATACGGGGGAGATGAAGCAGTAGATCCCCAACCGAATCTTTCCTTGACATGGTCGGAGGGTGCTTAGAACCAGACTCATTATTAGACTCCACCTCATTTACAGGAATATCAAAAATGACCTTATTCTCACGCATTGAGTCAGGGGTAGTGTTAGCTTGACCATCCTTGCCGTCATCAGGTCCGTTGAAGATGCCTTCACCGTCAAACTGCAAGTTTTGAACTGTGGCAGGATCCTTCTGTAGTAGACAACAAAGAGAATTGACTCTTGACATGAGGGACTGCTCATCAGAGGCTGAAGTAAATTGAGAGTCACTGAGTAGGTATTGTGCAATCTCCTCCAGCCTGTCCTTGTTCTGTAATTCTTCACCAGAGAAAAGTGGATTCCCAGAAATCATCTGTTCAGACAAGCAATTTCCAATGTGGCTCACCAAGTCACTCATAGACATACATGGATGGAATCCAGGCACTTTGAACTGATCCCATTGCCTGAGCCTCTTTGATTCTTCAGCTTCATTGCTTCCAATTTCTTCCATTGCATGGGTGTCCATTACTAACATAAGAAAAATCAAACAGTCAAATTGCTGAGGACTTAACTCTATCAATCAACAGATACAATAAACTTCAAACAAAAAATAGATGCCATTGGTGGAATGTCCATGAAAATCCAATCCCAGGACTTAAAAGTAATTTTATGAACAAATTCAGAACGTAAAAATAGTTCAGATTTTACTGTCTTGCTCTACTATGTTTGAGTCATGATACACATAAGCACCTATTTTACCCAGATATATCAAATTGGCTCCCGTTTTGTGTCTGATACTTCAAAATGATGTGTTCTTGCTGTACCTCGATAACAAAGGTTAGCACTAGAACAACTCCTTTAAATGGTTTACCAAGCATGATACACATTACTTTTGAGCAAGTCACATATAAATATTGTATAACCAGAGGAAACATATGATGCCAAATAAAAAATTATGTTCATCCCAAAACAAAGACAAATGTGATAAGTAGGTGTGAAATTATTTTCTGATTTATTAATGGCATTCCAACTAACCACTGGTTACTTTGGGACTCAAATGTCCTGGAAATTCCATTCTTCTAATATTGGAATCCAAATTATTAAAATTTTTATCCATGCTTTCTTATTTACAGAAAATCATTCATACTTTGGAAATCATCATTTCGTATTCAAAAGCAAAAGAAAAAAATAATTCTCTAGTCTTAGAAGCTTCTACAGAATATCTTCATGTACACAACATACAGGCCAAGGTCCATGAAAATACCTGAGCTGGGTGAAGGAGTTTCGCGGGACAAATGTTCTGATGCTCTAGTAACAGGATCCTGAAGTTCATTCTTTGAGGTAGATGAGTGAGTGGCAGACGGTGATGATGCATCCTGGAAACCAGAGAATGGGGAAACATATTCACTCTTCAGTGGATCAAACCCATGGCATTGGGATTCATCTGGGTCCTCGAAAACAGATCCTCTGGGTTCAAAGTATGGAGAGTCTAACACAATCTCTGGCTGTTGACTCAGCGAGTTCAGACGAGGATCACACTGGATAAGCTTCTCAAAATGCTTGTTTAATGAGCCTGGAGGGCACTTCACAAAATGTTGCCTACAACCAAATGAAGAATTCAATCACTATCACAGGTTCAAAACCAAAACCCACAGGATCAGTTACTTGCATATGTGACACAACACATGTAACAACTAATGCATGTCAGTAATGTGCATTCTCATGCTAAAGTTGCACCTGACAAACTTCTGGGTAATTCTCAATCAAAATCTCAAGTGTATATAAAGAAATAGATCTACGGTCAGTTTCTGAGCAACATATAATAAAGATGAAGAAAGTTTTTTTAGATAATTCACCTAGATCCTTTCATTAAAATAACCCTCTCTAGCCATCTGGAATGACCATGTTCAGAGCCCCAATCCATGTCATCTCTATTAAAGTAAAACTAGCCTTTGAAAATTCCATATTTTTTATTAAAAAACTACCCATAAGAAAGGGCTTTCTTTGCCATACTGTGGGGATCTACAGAGCTAATACTATCAACATTAAGAGTAGATGAAGTGGCAAACAATTGGTGACCTTTCAGGCCACCACCTAAGTTGCCATTTGTAAGATTTTAAGGTCATGTAGATCCTTTTGCTACAAGACTCATCTAGCAAACTCATCCCTTAAATAAAATTGTTCTGCATTACAAAATTTTGTTTGGATCAATCTTTGAGGCAATTTTGCATGCCATTTGTCCACATATAATTTCATCTTGATGTCCAAACCATACTCATGTAGTCATATCAAAACATAAATCTCCTACCATCTATCAACTAAATTAAGAAAAAGATTACAATACTTTTGTACTTGCTGTTTCTCAGTTGAATCGCTTTCATGCAGATATGCTTCAGTTGCATAACACAATCTTAATCCCCAATAGTTTTGGCTCGAGCACAATAATCAGGTGCTGAATGACTATGCAGAGCCTTCTTTCAAGGTGCATAGAAGAGTGGAGGAGAAATTAATCTTTTGTCATAGAAGGTACAGGCTTTCAGAAATGGGTCGCTTGTAAGAGATTGGGACAGCACTATTGAGCAATAATCTTTTGGTGGGAGTTTTGTCGGGGGCTGTTTCTGGGCCATCTCTGGTATATATGCTGTTTTTTTCCCTTTGTATAATTGGGAGATACCTTAACCCCTTTTTCTCATATTTTATTAATAATCTTTTTTCTCATAAAAAAATTATAATCAGTAAGAAATGCCATAGAACAAAAGATTTATTCCTATGTAATGCAGGAAGGTTTTGCCAATTGCTACCATAAAAGCAAAAAAAAATGTTAATAAAGTTGTCTACTTGGTTTTACAATCGATAAGCTATCTCAAGAAATTAGGATCATCGTTGGATTGCCAGGAAAATAAAAGGCATAAAGCAATAGAATTTGATGTTCAATGAGAAAAATAATATATTTACACTTTTATTACAACCAGATCAACAATTTATCTGGAACTCCTATACTGAACACCATTCTCAATAAATTAGGATTGTCGCTGGATTGCCAGGAAAATAAAAAGCGTAAGGCACTAGAATTCGAAGTTCAATGAGAGAAATAATAGACTAACACTTTTATCACAACCAGATCAACAATTCAAGAATTCTTATACTGAACATCATTCTCTATCCCTTTCATCACATATCCATCTAACCTTGTCGAAAAGTCTCATAACAAACCTAAGTGGACTATGTTTGAAATGAAATGGTAGACCAAATCTTCACACCCAATAAAGTGCTGTTTTCTTTTTCTAATCCCTTCTATAGACGGATTAGAACAGTTTTCTAGTTTCCAAATTCCAGTGGGATTTTTATTTTTCTTCATCTCAAAATGTGTTGCATTGGAACCTTGGACTTTGAATTATTCTGTATCCATCGCTGTTCACCACCATTGCAGGGCTAATGTTTATATACAGTAAGCAACTGACTTTACAGTGGTTGGCTTAGCAAATACAGGCCTCACTGGTATTTTATCTGATGGCGATAGGGTTGCAGCTCAGGCAAGTGAAGCCTGTTTGGGGGTCAATCCAAGTCCACACCCAAACCTAAAAACTGAAAAGTCAAGCTGTAACCTCACCCAACCTGAGAATCAACTTCACCACACCATGGTCTAAACCGTCTAATATATGTAACCCTAACCCCAATCCAGGTTGGGTAGGATCAGGTTAGGCTTAAATTATAGAATCACAGAAGCTAAAAATGAATTGAAATGAGCATTTTGAGACTTGAATTCAAGTCTCTTCACACACAGAGCAGTGTTCAACCACTGAGCCAAACAGTTATATTTATGCATACATACAAGGCCCAGCCAACCCTGGGTCATCAGATTATAGTTGAGACCAGCCCAAGTTGCACCACAATTGCTTGAACAAATATATGCAATCTGATTTGCAATATGCCATTTTTTTTTTGCACCCTTTAGTTTTTACTATTTATCAAGGGCAATAAGTTATTCATTTCTTGTAGATCAATACAAAAAATAAAATAAAATTAGGACCAAACAATAGCTAGTGACCTCATCATACAAACAATGCATTCAACAATTAATGAGGCAATCATGCCAAATGAAAGATCAGGAAAAGTCTCACAATTCATATCCTCTCTTTCTTTTTTACCTTTCCAAAAAAATAAAAAAAAATGTTTTCCCCCAATAATTAGTCATAAGCAGTAATAGGTAATGCAACAAACGAATCACCTAAGAAGGTGTCTACCATGAAGTAAAACTTTTATACTACTTTAGTGTAACGAAGGCATTACAATGGTTAAGAGTTAGGAGGCATAACAATTATGAAAAAAGATTTTCAAGATGAAGAAAAAGCAGGTGTCTGATTTAATAACAAACAAAGAGTGGACGATTTTTTTTTTTTTTTTTTTTAAAAAAAAGATAGCTAATAGCAGGAAGGAAAAAACGATGCAATTGGACAATGGTAAGAGAAGCTGAACAATAGGAGGTGAAAGAAGTGTTTTAAAGAGCAGATAATTGACAGTAACCACTAATGATGCAGAAGAATGGAGAGAAAATGCATGGCTTTGACCATGAAACCCACATAGGAACATTTATTAAAAAATTTTAAATGTTTTAATTTCTTGTGGGTTTAAAACTAGCAACATCCAACAATGGAACCTTGAACACTGCTGAGCTGGTTTCCCCAAGTATATGCTTAGTGATCCAAAACAAAGGAGACAAATAAATATTTTTTATTTTTTATTTTATGAAAGATAATAAGGGAGAAATAATGTTACTATAAACAGGCATGTGAACATTGAAAGAAGCCTTAGGAGAACTACTTGTAAGAACTGCATTGATAGTATACATGCATCAATCCACCTTCCCCTCATCTGCAATTTCTCAGATAAATTAATTTAATTAATGAAAATTCTAATCAATGTGGTCATGCCTTTTCCACACCAATCACCTAAAAGATCCTTGGAAAACCATGTTATGGTTTCAATTAAAGCATTGATGAATGAACACTGTCCAATTCGAAAGTTCCCTTACAATCACAAAGCGATGGTTACCAAAGACAAAAATGGGTCCCACAATCCCACAGCACCCTGAATGCCCCATGGTTGAATTACGTTGGTCTCGGTCCTTTCTAAGTTCTAGAATATTTATATAAAAAAAATAGAATCAGTCCAAGGGTATTTTGGTAATTTTAATCTAAGCACATTACAGAAAATTTCATTTCTTGTTTCTGAGGTGTTTTTAAAAAGTCCTGATATGTAATTTTCCAATCTTATGTTTGCAACAAAAAGTTACTATTTTTGTGTAACATGAGATTTCAAGGTATATCTTGCCCTCCCCAAACCCCGCGTTAGCGGTGCCTCATGCATTGGGCCGCCCTTTTTATAAGATTTCAAGGTATCTTTTCTTTTTTCTGGATGGGCTTACTTTTTGAGGATGTGGAGTGTTTTCCTAATTTAGTTGGATTCTCTTTCTATTTTGGTTAGGATTTCCTTTTTAAAAGGAAGTCAAGTGTTTTCCTATTTTGGTTAGATTCTCTTCCTATTTTGGTTTGGTTTTCTTCTTTAGTATGCATTGGAATGTTTTTCTTTTTTGGTTGGGCTAATTTTTTAGGAGGAATTATTGTGAAAAACTTGGTACATAATTACATGTACTCTCTTCTATTGAAAGCAATGAACAAAAATAGTGAAGATTGCCTCCTGACTGTTTTGGCTTTAATGATTCCAAAGTGTTGTTTGTGGCGGACTCCATGGATGATGGTTGTAGTGAACTCCATAACACTTCAAGGTGTCTGCCTTGAACCTTTTTCTTTATCCTTCTATGTTTTATGTCACTATATTTTGTCATTGTCTCTTTTCATATATATATATATATATATATATAGCCCCTCTTTCATGCCTATTATCTCTATTATGTCTTTTTCTAATTTCCTACAAGAACACCTTCGTGCCCACAAATGCTGCTGTAACAGTCTACACAGCAGTACTAAAAACGTAATCAGTAGCTTCACATTGTTTCCTTACTGTATTTTACCTCTACCTTCTATTACCCTTTCCAAAACCTTAAACACGAACTTTATATCCCATTTCTATAAACCTAAAAGTCTATCTATTCAAAATTTTGAAGGTTCATCCGACATCGATCAGCCAGCATGACAACCGAGAAGCATCATAGTGTGCCCCACAGGCCTAGGTGGGGCCACCATGAATGCTACATGGAAGGTGATCACCTTCAATGGGGTGTGGCTGAATTATTAGTCTCATTTAAAATTTTGTACATTTTTAGTCAAGGGTATTTCAATAAATTTTCAGTCCAAGGGTATTTTAGCAATTTTCATTTTGAGGTACTTCAGTAATTTCTGTTAAGTGTTTTAGAAAGTTCTAACAAGTAATTTTCTGATCTTATGGTTGAAACAAAAAATGCTACTATTATGCAGCATAAGATTAGAAAGTATCTTTTCCTTTACTAATTAGCTTGTTAGTTTGGCAAAGCCTGTGGGAGTTCATACCACAGTCCTGGGTTCCAAACCTGTCTTCACCTATTAAATACTAATCACTGACATACTTTGATGCGGACAACACAGAGACTTATGTATGTGCTGCCCCACAAGAGGGCTAGATTTAAGTATACATGTTATGTGGGGTTATTTAGGGTCTTTTAAGGGAGGGTGCAACATTTAATGTGTCCATGTAATAAGGCCAATAGTGCCAAACTTTGGGTTTTTTAAGAGTAATCCCATTTTTTATATTTACTCCACTTTTTCAAAGCTCAAAACTTAACTTTTTGGCTTGATTTTGGTGGTAATTAGATAGGTTATTCAGTTACCTATCTAATGAGACCAAAATTGCGCAAATCCGAGGTGATTTGGGAAAGTTATTACCAAATTACTAGAGGAG
>JAOXJP010226604.1:0-11458 GCA_025762735.1 Platanus orientalis | reverse complement strand
GAATAGTCATTTGTTTGCAGAGGTCTTTGTAATATTTGATCTATGCAGCTCAACTCAACAAAGCCTTCTCCCAACTCTTTGGGGTCAGCTACATGAATACCGATCTGCACTTCCACTTTTCGGCAGTATCTTTTGTTAAATCATAAGTCACAGGTCTTTTCTCACCACCTTGACCTCCTTGACCCACTTTGTATTTTGGCTTTTCTCTTATCCTTGTAGAGCCTTAACCTCACTATATCAGTCCTCATAGGTGTAATCATTGTTCTTTATTATGAATGACCAAATCATCTTAGTCAACTTTCCCTCGTCTTGTCACCTACCCCTAAGGTCCCCTTAATGTAAACATTTCCAGTTCTGCACCTTCTAATCTTGCCAGTCATCCATCCTAACATCCTCATCTCAGCTAATATCATGATCAGGAAATTAGAATGGTTTCAATCTCAGCTATGCTCTTTCTATGATTGTTTTGTTTATTTATTGTCCATCATTCTGTTCATAGAGCATGGCTGCTCTTATAGCCATGTTTTTATAATTTTTCCTTTAATTTGATTGGCACACATCGATCATAAAACACTACAGCAGCATTTTTCCACTCCAATTGACAAAAATAAGTTATTTCACTATTTCTACATCCTTATTACATTGAGCTTCCTTCCTTGTTTGCCTGTCGTTTAGAAGATTCTTTGAGAAACAACTGTTCTTTTTGTAGTGTTCTCACTTATATGGGCTTGAATTAGACCACAAGGCTTACAGTAGGTTTTCATTTCCATTGTGTGACTGCTCCTAAGCTGGTATGTCTCTGATTGTTGAGGCACACATTTCTGGATTCGGAAATGTAAATGCCAAATATATCCATGAAGCTGTAATTAGTTTTCCACTTAGCAGTTGGTTATCAAATCAGTGATCCCTTGAAGTAAATAGGCTTTGTTGGTAGAAACACAGAATACTTTGGGTCCATAACAATATTTGTTGACATACTGCACTGCAACCATGAGGTTGTGTGTTCAGGTCCAGCTTAACCATCACAATAAAGTGGAAAAATGGGTTAGTACACAAGGCCTATTGAGACCCTTGTTAACACCAGAAAATATCCTATGCAGGAAAGAGTATCCAAGAAGTCATGTTCAAAAACATGGACAGGAACTGGAAGTTGGCCTGGCCACTGAGGCTGCTGGCCCAACCTGCCTGGACAGGTGAGCTGACCTGGGCCAACCTGCTGATGCATACTATTCTCGCAAAAATAACAGAAAATTAAAATCTAAATTTTTCGTTACCGTTAAGTGGTCTGGCAGACCTGTGTAAATAGTTCAAACTGCTGGTTTGACAGTTAAATCTATCTTCAGTGTATACTTGGATAAGAAATCAGACCAACCTATGTAACAAAGTCAATGTTCAACACAGATACAAGGTGTCCAACAGTGCGTCCTTGAACTGATTCCTGGGCATACCTTATAGATGTCTTTTACCAACTGCAAGCAGCTAACTCTTGTAACCAAGGTAGCTTATTATAGGGTGTAGCCTATAACTTTTGTTATAACCTATTGGAAGTCAACCTTGTAACATAACATAACATATTATGGTAATTTGTACCTTAAGAATGCTGTTGCAATGTAAGTATGTGTATAAAAGTTTAATGTATCATTCCACCAAAACAAAAAATTATGGGAAGACAAAGAAGGGGAAAGAGAGGCTCAGAGAAGGCTGAGGCTTAGATCAACTCTCTCTCTCTCTCTCTCTCTCTCTCTCTTTGCATGTTTTTGAGTTTCTTTCTCCTAAGGCATTTGAGAAAAAATTAAAATTTTAAATGATAATACAGCTGCAAGCACATGTTGGCACAGGTACCCATGTCGATACAGGTCGACACAGCAAAGTCAAAAAAGAAAGTGTCTTTATTACATTGAAACCTATTAAGGACTTGGACCTGTGTCTGACTGACCATTTCATCTGGGTTTTAAAACCTGGCTAGAACTATGAATGGTCGAAAAGAATATGTCCTTTTTTAATAATCAAGAAACCACCGCTACACCTATCAACTTGATTTTAATAGTTCTAACAGAACTGAGTTTATAGTCACTTTTAACTTTATTAAAAAAAATTCTTTGCTGAATGACTACTATCTTATATGAAGAAATACCGACAGTGCTCCCTATCTCCACTTGAAATCTTAATCTCAACCACCAGAATTGAACTTGCCTACGAGATTACATCATTAGGAAATAAAAACTCTAATTAACCAACATTGGAGGTTCTTAGTTCTGGAAAGAGGGAGGTGATGGCTGAGATGGAGTGGGTTCTAAAAGCTAAGGAGATGTTTTGACACCAAAAAGCGAGTACAAGTGGTTGAGTGAAGGGGATAGTAATACAAAATTCTTCCATCACATTGGTAATGGGAAAAAAAAGTTTGATTACGAGTCTGTCGGTCAATGGTGAAGAGGTTGTGCATTTTGAGGAAATTGCCAATGTTGCCATTTCTTTTTATTACAGTTTATATAAGAAGGACGAAAAGATGCGGCCCCACATATAATATCTTTTTGATCATCGGTTTCCTGATGCACAAGTTCATGAATTAGAGAAGCCGTTTACCGAAGAGGAAGTGAAGAATGCTATTTTTGGGATGGATGGGTCTAAAGCTCGTAGCTCTGATGGTTTCTCCATGTTGTCTTATCAAAAATGTTGGGAGACTATTAAAACGGATCTAATTAGGGTATTCAATGAGTTCCATTGGGGTGAGATGTGTAAATCTTCGAAGTTGACTTTTATCGTCCTTATGCCTAAGAAAGAGGATGCTAGGAACCTGGGTGATTATAGACCTATCAATTTGGTTAGCAGCTTGCACAAGGTTATATCTAAGGTGTTGGCTATTCAGCTAAGAGGGATTATGGGCTGAGTGGTTTCTTCTACTCAGAGTGCGTTCATTCTAGGGAGACAAATCATGGATAGTATTCTTATTGCAAATAAATGTGTTGACTCAGAAGGAAAGGAAGAGAAAAAAGGGTGGCCTGCAAGTTAGATATGGAAAAAGCTTATGATCGGGTGGATTAGGATTTCTTTTTTTGGGTCTTCCGGAAAAAATGATTTGAGAACAAGTGGATTTCCTAGATTGAAGGATGTGTAGTGGATCCTTTTTTTTCTATTTTGGTGAATGACACTTCAAAAGGTTTTTTCAAATCATCGAGGGGCTTACGTCAAGGGGATCCATTATCTTTGTTTCTCTTCTCTTTAGTGGTAGATGGTTTGAGTGCTATCTTAAGAAAAGCAGAACATGAATGTATGATTGAAGGTTTTGTGATTGGGGACAAGAGTATAAAGGTGTCTAATCTTCAGTTTGTTGATCATACTATTATGTTCCTTAAAGTAGATTCTGAAAACATCCATAAGACAGTGTTGTGCCTCAAAATTTTCCAAGCAATCTCAAGATTGAAGGTGAATATGTCAAAAACTTGCATGGGTATTCATGTGGAGGAATACGAGCTTTCCTCCTTGGCGAGGCTCATGGGTTGTCAAGTTGGCAAGTGGCCTCTGCAATACCTAGGTATGCCCCTCGGTGGGAATCCTAAAGCAATTTCTTTTTGAGACCCGGTGCTTGAAAGGTATCAAAGAAGCTGGCTCTATGGAAGAGGCCCTATATTTCTCTTGCAGGGAGAATTACGATGATTAAGGCTACTCTCTCTAACATTTCGGCATGTCCTTGTTTAAGATGGCTAATAAGATGTTCCTTGCTGTCGAGAAATACCAGCGTGATTTCTTATGGGAAGGGGGAACCCAGAAGAAGGACCACCTCATGAAGTGGGAAGTTGTAGTGAAATCCAAGGAACAAGGAAGTCTTGGCATGAGGAGATTGAAGGAAAGAAATTTGGCATTATTAGGCAAGTGGTTGTGGAGGTTTTCCAAGGAGCAAGAGAGTCTGTGGCTTCAAAGTAGATATGGAATTGATGCAAATGGGTGGGACTGTAATATAGCCCTCCCTCATTCCCATTCCTTGTGTTGGAAACATATTACTCAGGTAAGTCCTTTATTCTACCCCCACACTCGTTTCCTTCTTGATAATAGTTTTAAAATCCGTTTTTAGAAGGACCTATGGTGGGGCAACTCCAAATTAGAGGTAGCATATCCTTAGTTGTATCGTATTGTTTCCCATAAGAATGCCAAGGTGGCGGATGTCCTATACCAAATCTTTCATGGTTTGTCTTGAAACCTCCTTTCCACTCGTGACCTTCACGATTATGAGATCCCTTTAGTGGAACAACTAGTAGAGGACCTAAAATTGGTTTTCATCTCGGGTGAGGGGCAAGATTCTCATGTTTGGTCCCCTTCATTGAATGGTTCATTTTCTTGTAAATCTTTTTTTCTCTATTCTTGTTGGGGAAAATCAATCTCATCCTAATCCAATTCAATGTGTGTGGAAATTTGCAGCTCCTCCTAAGGGGAAGGCATTCTCTTGGGTTACGTCCCTCAACAGACAAAACAGTATGGATCTTCTTCAGAGAAGAAGACCTTTCATGGCCTTATCTCCTTTGATTTTTCATTTGTGTGGAAGGGATAAGGAATCGGGGGAACACATATTCATCCATTGCCAATATTCTAGCAAAGTGTGGTGCTACTTCCAGCAATCCCTCTCACTCTACTTTGTTATATTGGAGTCTGTGGAGGCCCTTCTTCATCAATGGGGCAGTGGGGTAAAAGGGGGTGAGGCATAGAATGTTTGTTCGAGCTCTCGGACATGGTATTGTGAGGGAACTATAGAAAGAGAGGAACAAAAAAGTGTTTGAGGACAAGAAGAGGAATGTTTGGACCGTGATTGATTCCATCATCCGCGAAGTTAGCTCTTGGATGCTAACCAATTTGGTTTTCAAAGGCTGCTCCTTAAATGATACGGTTAGAGACTGGACTACTTGCATTTCGGATTATCCGGATCTAAGGAACCCTCTTATCCTTGATTGGGTCCCCCCTTGTGGAGGGAAGTTTAAGGTGAATTCCGATGGTGCCTCTTTTGAAAACCCAGGGATGGCTGGCTATGGATGTGTTATGCGTGATTCGCAAGGTGTTATCACTCTTTTGAAAGGGGGGGCGATTGGCATTAGTGATGTTGACCATGCTGAAACCATTGGTCTTCTAGAGGCCCTAAGGATGCTCTAGAGTGGAGGCCTCAATGATTGTTACATAGAAGGGGGACTCTATGACTATCTTGAGCTGGGGGAGAAGTCAAATTCAGGGATCTTGGAGACCCCACCATTTTATTTTCGAGATAAGAGTTTTAATTATGGAAACTTCTGCTATATTACAGCATGTCCCTAGATGCCAAAACCCTATGGCTGATAGGCTTGCCAAATGGAACACTCAGCAACAGGATGTTTTTCTTTGGGGATCACATGCCGGATTGCTAATGGCAGGGTGATTGCTTGATGTTTTGTGGATCGGTTTTTGGCAGCCTTGGTGTTGTATTGTACTTTAGTTTTTTCTTGTTTCTTGTATATTCTCTCTCTCTCTCTCTCCCCCCCCCCCCTTCTTTTCTTTTCCTTCATTAATAAAGATCTTTATTCATAAAAAAAATTGTTATTCTTTTCTTCCACTGCAATCATTTCTGTAAGTTAGTTCCAGCTACCTTGTTATCAGTAGTCCTAACCTGTTATGATCCCTTGTGAAGTCATAGACTCATAGTCTTGATCTCCTGGCTGGATGATAAACTTTAAATATTCAAAAATTGGTGCCTGGTTTTGATTTGTTCTGTCTTTTTTTTAGTAGGTCAAGGATGGTTGTGTTTTTGAAGCTGTTAGCATGTCCACACCAAAATTTTGTTTTTCTGGTATTATCAGAATTATCTGTCAGCTTTATTCTCATGGCAAGAATATATACCTGATTTTCCCTTTCCAGATGGGGTTGACAAAATCAGATATTTGTATATCCTGTGTCTTGTTTAATTTGCATGGTATAGCCTCATGTCCTCGGAAGAGCCTACTTGATAATAATGAAGGTAGAAGGGAATTTCTCAGCTAAAGGAGGGAAGAACTTCCAAAACCTGGAAGCTCCTGAAATGATACTTCTTACTGTAACTCGGGAGTAGGAACTAGGAAGGGTAGTAAAATCACTCTGACTGCAACATTTTGACAACTTTAAACTAGTAATCTTCTAAAATACTGGATAGCAACTTATCTCATTTTCCTTTGTTTTCATTGTCTCACCTAAAACTTGCCACAAATCACCCTACAGATTTTCAACTACTTAATTATAAATCATCAAGTCATATTTTGCAGAAGAGTGAATAAAGAACCCCTGTTTGTGCCCCATATTTTCTGCTATTTCATTTTTAGGTGGAAATTACAGTATGACTCAAGACTATATTCTTATAATCTCCCTTCAATTTACATGTTCACAATCATTTGTGTGACTTTTTTTTCCATTGTCTTTAAGATGTATGACAATTCTTATCCTGCTCGTATTATGCAGGAGTTACTATAAGTGCACAAATGCTGGATGCCCAGTAAGGAAACATGTGGAGAGGGCATCACATGATCCAAAAGCGGTCATAACTACGTATGAAGGAAAACATAACCATGATGTGCCTGCTGCAAGGACTTGTAGCCATGACACAGCCGGAACTACCTCCTATACAATGGCTTTAAATGGAATGCTGAGGACTAGGGCAGTAGAAAATGACACTATTAGCCTTGATCTTGGTGTTGGCATTAGCTCGAGTCCTGAAAATAGATCAAATGAGAAGCAGCAAACACCAGATGCTCAACCTGTCCACAGCCAAACCAAGATTGCTGGTCCCGGTTGTAGTAATGTAATTCAAGCAACCCCAGTTTCAGCATATTATGGTGGTTCCAACAATGGCATGGAACAATATGGATCTAGAGAAGATCGGGGTGAAAGCTTTACCTTTGAGACTCCACCTTTAAGTCATACCACAAACCTTTGCTGGCAGAATGTGGGAAATTTACTAATGGGTCCGTAAGATTATTCCAATGAGGCCAACAAAAATAAAAGCTGCAGGTGTTCTTCACAGAAGGCAAGTATCAATAGATAACATGGTCCAACTGTCATGGTTTCCTAACTGAGAACTGTTGTTTCCTTACCTTGGTAATTGTCTCCTTGCAATTGCCTTTCCCCTTTAAAAGCTGCCTCTAGCTGTATATTTTCATTAACCAGTATAAGTTGTAAGACTAGTGTACAAGTAACAGTTTATGGTAAAAAAGAATTGTATACCTCACTAGAGCATTTAAGAAAGGAAGCTATTTTCATCAAATGTTTGATGTATTATTTTTAACTATGAGATTTCAGTTCCTCAAATTGCAATGCAGCAAACAAATGCCATAAATTACACTGTTTTATAGGTGAGCACAAAGACCCCATCTATGAGTGCATCGATCGTTGAGGTGAAAGGGTGGCTGCTTGAACCGGAATGCCGACATGTATTTATGCTCTCAAGCGTGCAAGCTTTCCGCCTGAAAGCATGGTCCAAGGATTAGAATGCACCAGTGTAGATGTTATCCAGTTGGGTAGGAAATTGAGCTTCCAACAATCGGCCCAGCTGAGTTGTTATGTCTTTTTTCTGTTGATTCAACTCAGGATGGTCGTATTTCTTACAGTGATATTCTATTAGTTTCATGCGTTTCCACTGGTCCATTTGAGGCACGCACAGGCAGATCTGGATAGTCACAACGGGTTTAAATCATCTCCAGACTTTACTGATAATGCCCAACAAAGGGTATTTTGGTAAACACGATTGGTACCTATTTACTGTCTATTTACCATGACACCCTCTTTTAATCCGTGCATTTACTTGTGGAGCATTGTGCCACGTGTTGATTGAGAGATCTCCATTCTAGTGAACCCACATGGCACATCTCCCAACTTGAGAAATTGTCCATCAGGAATGCAGAATTTGTCTCCATTACAATGGGCATGTTGGCGTTCAACTTCAGACCGATGAATTATACTGTTCCTGATTCATTAGCAGCAGGAGGAGGAGGAGGTGGAGCAGTAGCAGACTAGCAGTAACGCAGTACTAGTAGTAGTTATTGAAGGGTCCACCATGGTCATTAAAGGATCATTTAATTATATCAGCTTTGTGGATAGGGGGTGCATTGAAGAAGCATGAATCATCGCAAAGGTAAATAGCATCCATGAGAAGCTGCCCTCGTGAACATGGAGGTCCTTTTGGCAGTCTCTTTCCCCGTTTCTAGTCTCACTTCTTAGAATTTGAAAGCATATAAAGATAAAAAGACAAGCGATTTTATTGGAAAATTCAGCCAGCTTGTGACTTGTGATTTTATAATACAAATTTTCAGGTCTAGTGAGTCAAAAACAGTATGTAGAATGCCCAAATTTAACAATGTTGAAAATAGACCCTTGTTTCCTGCTATGGAGGTTCATCAATTTCTAGTTTTGCAAGACCTACGTGTGGGAGAGCAGCTCAGGGAGCAGAGCAGCGTGGAAAGAGAGGAGGGGACTTCCCTTTTAAGGAGCTTGAATCCATGACCCCCCACAAGGAGAGGGTTGTTATGATCCCCAAAGGTTAAGGGCCTAGCCAAATGTGTTCATCAAAATCCTGGGGTTTTTGGCATAGTTGTTAGGTTTGTAACAAATAGGATTAGAGTCACACCACATTCTGAGTTTTGAGTCATGGAAGAAGTGACTTGTTGCAAGGACAACTTGGACTAGAATAAAAGCCATCACGTTGTGTTTGGTCAATACTGCATGGAAAAAACTACCTAGACTAAAAGAGGCCAGAGTGAGCTGACATCCGCTGTAGTCGTCGGCTGCGGAGCATTGTAGAGTGTTACGATCCCGAAAGGTTAAAGTACCTAATATAATGTGTTCTATCAGTCCTGAAGCGTTTAACGAACTGTTAAAGTTGTTAGTAACAAGAGGAGCTGCAACCACCAGTGGATGGGTGCATGGGCTCATGCTGAGGAAAAGATAAAATGGGGATTCTTTCTAATTAAGCACAAATCTGGAATTGCCCAACATAAAAACACCAACCATCTCTAACTGAGTTGGTTCTGGTATGGTTTCTCCTAGGGAGAGGTTATTTTGTGGAGCCTGATATTTCTCCCCAACCTGAAAGATAAAATCATATTTTGACATGGTGATAAATTAACCCTAAATTCCTTTAAGGGTATTTATATGCATTTTTTGGTGACTAGGGATGTAAGTGTTTTTTAACGTATTTTGTTCCAGCATAGTAAAACTTCAGTGGCTGTGGTGTTTTTTTTCTTCTAATTTAATAGTTTTTCACATTTATCATGTGTTCTCGTGATGTTCTTTCTTATTACTTTTCTTCTAATTAATGTTGCATCCCAGGATTATGGATTAAGGTAATTCTTAGCAGAAGTCGGGGTTTCAAGTAAATCTCCAATGGATTGGGTTGATGTTTGCCTCTCCCTGCCAGTGGTACTACGGGTTCACCCTATGTGACACTGCTCAAATGGCTTTACCAAAAATAAATAAATAAATAAAGCCCAAAATAAATAGAGGAAAAATACAAACAGACAGTTCGGTGTTCAGGGATTACAAATCAGCCATGGCGGGCCTCCCTACAAAATGCAAGTTACCGAGTGTGGACAGAAAGTTGGAGAAAAGAGTTCAAAGACAAGGAAGTCACCAAAAGAGTGAAATGAAAATTAATATTTATGGATAACCACCACACCAACCTCTTTCATAACAATAAGTCACAAATTTTGATCTTCAATGCAACATATGTACATATGTGGTGCATTGCTCGTCGCCAATTAGTAATCCATGATTCTTTTTGATGAACCAACTCATCAAACATTCTGTATCAAGCGATCAAATGGATCTCACCTGGCCGCATATAACAATCCAATGGTTAAGGTCATGCAATCAGATATGGTTCTTGGACCTTGAAACAGGATATCACTCAAGGTAGGATACAGCACCTTAGAAATTCGATCCCTTTTGGTTATCTTCACTCGTTGTCTCGTAGTAATTCAGTATAAGTGGGGAAAGGATCTGCTACTCAAATTTTTTTGTCCCCCCTGTGTCCCCATACCATAGGCTGACAAGTGAATTTTTTTTTTTTTTTTTAATTTGGTGTCTTTTTTAAATAGGATGCAAATGTTCATTTGAACACTTTTTTATGATTTTAGCCCTATAAACCCCCTTTTATGGGTACTTATTTTTTCATTTGAAAACTGGTTTTACAGTTTTAAACCTACACCTGACCTTTTGTGTGGGGGGACACGGGGAGACAGATGATTAGGTGTAGCAGATCCTTTCCCATGAGGGTGAGCCTGTGAAGGAATTGATGACTTCTCCAACTGGGTTCTGTGAATTAAATGCTTTGAGAAAAAACGTACAAAAAGCCTTCAATTATGCTTTTTGTCACTGCCGAGCCATAAAGTGCAGAATGGAGAACCCTTTTTTCTAATTATACTTTTTGTCAGTACATTTTTCATAGGCATATTATGTAGAATGGAGAACCAACCCCTTAATAATATACCTTTTGTCACTATACCCAAGCCATGAATAGTAGAATGGAGAACCACGTAGAAACCAAATTCTCCTGTGGAGCAATGACTCTTCAAAGATAAACCAAATTCTCCGGTGACTCTTCAAAGATCTCTCTCTCTCTCTCTCTCTCTCTCTCTCTCTGGTGCTATATCCCTCCCTTCTTCTGATTTCTCTAATATCGTAAGAAATGCAGAGAAAATAATGTGAACAATATTGATGACTTTTTTATCAAGTACGGATCAAATTCAGGTAACTCGATTCTACTCATAAGATCCAATTTTATACCAATTTCATATTTCATAGTAGAATATTTTACTTGTAATTTTTTTCTTTAAGAATTTTTTATGAAAAACATCTTAATGTATGTGGTGCATTTCTTTGGTTACTTGTTTTGTTATTTCTTATTGCTTGCATCTTTCATTTTATTTTTATTTTGGATTTGATCCATTGATTCGTAATTGATTCGTACAAGAGAATAAGAAAAGTGTAGTTTCCAAACATTCCACTCTACCACTTTGTGTAACCAATTTGATCACTATTGAACTTCGAAAATTATTTTGTTTTATAAACTTTAACATGGATCTGGACAGTTCGTCCAGGCTGACTCTCATATAGTTTATATCCCAAATGGCATCACCCGTCTTATAAGTTGCACTCACATGGACATGCAAGTATAAAACACCCTGATATGGAATAGTGGAATACCCACTTCAAATAATAACATGAATTCATCATTTCTTTAGAGTCTGCAAGAAGTGGTGAAGAAGATTTTGCTTAGAAGGGTTTGAAGAGACAGGGAGAGAGATGTATGGCATGTGGTTGTCTCTAAAAGAGAACGTTATCTGCCGTCGCAAATTGCATGACATTCACTGGCCGGAAAAACTTATAAAGAATAGAAACCATGCAGTTGGAAGGAAGAATTCGGCAAGAGTTCTCGTCGTTCAAACAGAAAATTCCATGGAAGAAGGAGCTTCAAGAAGGC
>JAOXJP010226603.1:0-25402 GCA_025762735.1 Platanus orientalis | reverse complement strand
GTTCTAAACAACATTCAATTCTTCAATTATTTCTTTTGTTTTAACAGAGTGATCTTTTGATTAGGTAGAATCTTTATTCAATTCTAACCATGATAATTTGATTCAAAATAAATTCCAAGTTATTAAATGGATCCTTCAAGCCTTAGTTCCATTTTGTTTTTCTATTTTAACATTATTTCTACTCCATACTACGGTGTGAAAACATTAATCTCTGTTCTTTTTTATTTCTCTTCTATTGTAATATTTGTTTTTATTACACAAGTCAATTCCTGTGGATTCAACCTTGTTCAGTATTACAACACTTGTATACTTGCAAGTAAAGCTATCCTAGATTTTTGGTTTATTAAGTTAGATCATTAGTCTTGGATTGTTACCTTTTATTTTATAAGTTGCCACCTTCGAATGATTTAGTTTATGATGCATGCAACAAGTTGCAATTCGGTTTATGGATCAAATTGATCATAAAAAGTAAAAAATGGCTCCAAAACTTTAAACGGTCTTAACTTTTGATCTCGACATCTGATTTCAATGTTTAAGCAGAAATGACTGTCTCGAGACCTCTATGCCATCCCAAACTGCTATTGTCATTTAAGGCTGGGAAGACCCCTAAAATCTATTGTTTAGGCTTTCAAACAACCACTTTCTCGTTAAATTTTTTTATTTTGGGAAACTTTCAATTTCTTCATGTTTTGAGGATTTTTTTATGCAATTTGAATATTAGGAGTTATTTTAAGAATATTAGGTTGGTTCAGTACGGTTTCCTCTTTTTAGTAATTACTAATATAGTAGGAATTCTAAAATGTTTAGGAAGTTTCTATTTTTGGATTTTTGGGTTTTTGGTTCATAAATTCAAAATTATAATATAAAAGAAGACAGTCAATGAACTTTTGAGTTATTAAAAATTCTATACCCGAATTCTTGTGTTTTCTCTTGTGAGTTATTAATTATTATTATTATTTTTTTGCTTGTGAAGATCAAATTGGTTAGTTGGAGTCATTCCAAATTTCTCACTGCAGTAGGAAGCAACTCTTATATGTTGGGTTTATAACTTTATATGTGTGTGAATTGCAACTCACTATGTATTTGGATGGTAATATTTTTTGTTTGCTGGAGTTGTAATTTTATGTGTTATTGTGTTACGGTATTCTGTACTCTTTCTTGGGAATAGTAACTTTTAAGAATTGGCCTTCCACATTATTACCATCTCTCTTTTCCTATATAAATATCCAGAAACTCAATTTACCACCCTAATGCATAGATCATCACTACATTGATGCACAAAAGTTACATCTACAACTTTTCTTACATCATTATACTTCTTCTCTTTTATGGTTGTAAATTTTGGTGTATTTGAATTGTTACCTTTTGTTTTCTATGTTGTAACCTTCATATGCTTTATGTTGTGATGCAGTGCAGCATTTTCTTTTGGTAAGGACAGTGTAGTAAGTTACAAACCGGTTCATGGAAGAAATTGATCATAAGAAGTCAAAAATAGCCCCTAAACTTTAAATGGCCATAACTTTGATTCCGACATCCGATTTTGAAGTTTAAGTACTCAAAACGATTAGCTTGACTAGACCTACACCATCCCACACTACTATTGTAGTTTGAGGTTGAGAAGGCTCCCTAAAGTCCATCGTTTAGGTCCTCAAATGTCCACTTTTTGTTAAATTTTTCTATTTCAGGAAGCTTCCAATATTCGCATATTTTGGGAAATCTTTGATGCATTTTTCTTTTTTGGAATATTCCTATGAATTATTTTAAGAAAATTAGGATAGTTTTAGGTAGAATTAAGAAATTTTCATTTTTAGTAAGTTTTCTTTTTATAGCAATTGCTAATGTAGTAGGAATTTGAATCTGACTAGAAAGTTTTTGTTTTTGGCTTTTTGATCTATAAATTCACAATTGTAATCTAAAGGCAAACAATTAATCAAGTTTTTAGTTATTCAGAACTTTCTCTAACCGAATTCTTTTGTTTTCTCTTGTGGCAATCAACAAGTCCCATTATTCTTTGTATTTTTCATTGTGAAAATCAATAGGTTCATTAGAAGGTTGTGTTCAAACTGCTAGCTGGATTCATCCCAACTCGCTCTCTACATTAGGTTGTAACTTTTATTTTTTGGGGTTATAACTTTATATGTATGTGGATAACAACTCACTATGTATTTGGATGGTAATTTTCTGTTTGCTGAAGTTGTAACTTTATATGTTATTGTGTTATAGTTTTCTATACTCTTATCTTTTGGATGGTAACTTTTAGGAATTGGCCTTCCAAATTATTACCCTTATCTTTGGTGTAACATTACTGCATGACAAAACAATCAATACTTTCAAGTGGTTATTTGAGACTTTCCACTAGTGTGGTAACTTTACTTGCATTAGTTTGGTACTTTACTTCATTGACATGTATGTGTATAGTAAAGTAGAAGTAAGACCAAAATAGTAAAATTAAACTTTACAAAAAATGATGGAATTTAGAGACCTTCCTAAAATCTAATGGTAATAGCATTGGGAAGGTATAGAGCTCATTAAGGCAGTCATTTTGAGTACTCATATGTCTCAATCAGATGTCATGATCAAAAGTTATTGTCATTTAAAGTTTAAGGACTGTTTTTGACTCCTTATGATTAAATTGCTCCATGAACTAATTTGTAAGCTATTGCACTACATCCTTATCTCTTGGTTAGACAGAATTTGTCCTAGATTTCAAATCTTCATCACTTGAACTACCACCATGAGATGTTTCAAATTAACACATTAGATGTGTGAATGTGACTTGGGAGTTTCAATTGATACATATTAGCATTGATTTCGTTAATAATTTTAAGCATACCAATCTTATGAGTAATAAGCTTGTATACTCCCCAATTGAAAATTGATCCTTGGTTAAGATAACCCAAACAAAGTTACTAACTTTGAAATCCACAAAGTGTTTATTTATATTAGCCATAGCTTTATACCAAGCAGTAGAACCCAAGAGATCTTGATGTGTTGCCTGATGAATCTATTGGAGTTGCGCGATAAAATATTTACCCTTCCCATAACAACAAGTTAATCTGGTACAAGTGTTAAATCAAGGGGGGACCTTGAATTGAATTAATGAACAACCTAAAATGGAGTTGTTTATAAAATTATTGAAAGTAAACTTAGCCTAAAAAGCACTTTTGATCTTATATCTTGAAATGATCCCCAACAAAGCTATGTAAAAGATCCCCTAAAGAGAAATTAACAACCTCTATTTGGCCATCTATTTGAGGATTATAAGAACTACTAAATTCTAGTTTGGTATTAGCAAGGCACCACAAGCTCCTCTGAAAATGACTAGAAAACGATGTATCTCTATTTGACAAAATAGATAGAGGAAACTTATGATGATAAACCTTTTGAAAATAGAGTGGTGCCATGTATATTGTATATGTTATCTTCTTGCAAGTAATAAAATGTGTCATCTTAGAGGATCGATCAACAATTGCAAAGATGGAATCCATACCCCATTGTGTATGAGAAAGACCCAATATGAAATCCATGCTCATATCAAACCACAAATAGCCCAAAATTAGAAAAGGAATAAAGACATTCCTTGCTTTTTCCTTAGAGAATTGACAAGTACGACAACTATCCAGGAATCAAAACACTTCTTAATGCATAATCGGCCAAAAAAATAAGACCTAGAAACAATTTAATTAAACATATTATTTCTCTCAAAATTCCCCTTGTTGTATAACTCTCAAAATTAAGCTAGATTCTAGCACACATAATTGGTTCCCCTTAAAGAGAAATCCATCCTGTATGAGGAAATCTGACCTTTTGTTCGCTAACACACCCTCCACCACACGTACAAAGTATGGATCATTAGATAATATTTCTTGAAAAGAATTAAAATCAAGTACTTAAGTACACATGGTGGTTGTGTGCATCGTAAAAAGACTGGGAGGTCTGCCCACCCCCACTTCAGGGGAGAACCGAAGCCCTACATGTCGGCCCCTGGGCTGTTGTTTCTGGAGTTGCCACCAACTCGGGTTTTTACAAGCAAGGTTGGATGCCTGCCTCCTTTCCTGGGGAAGGGAGGATGCGGGCCTTTGTATGGGTCCGGGCTAAGCACTCGGGCTTAGGGATTGACTCTCTTTACTGGGTCTGGTTTTCTAGGGATTCAGGTAAGCTGTTTGATTGTGATAAGGAAGGTGTTAGGCACCCCAATCACCCACCTTTTTAGGGTGACTCCTCTAACCTAACCATTTCTTAAAGTTTATTAAGTAGTGAATAAAATGAAGAGTTTTTTAAGGGTTTTATGTCCGTACACCTGATTTTTCAGGTATACGCCTAATCTTTCATAGAGTGAAATTTTAGGCGTATGGCTTTGGTTGGGTTCCACTTGATCCTTACAGTTAATTCCAGGTTTTGGAATTCATGTAAAGGATGTATTTTACTAGATTCATAGGTCTATAGGTTACTGTAAATGATCAAACACTAGGGGAAGGAAGTAAGAGCTATTTGGATCAGGTATGCCTAATCTTTGACAGGATGAAAGATTAGGTGTATTGACTCAATTAGGCCTCTTTTGATTTGGGTGATGTGTCAACTGGCTGGAGCCTTAAAATAAAATGCTTTTTTCAAAGGTCTTGAGTCAGAGTTGAGGGCGGTCTGGAAATTTCCCAGTCTGGTATACCTAAAAGACCAAGGTATGCCTAAAATATGGGTACGCTTGATCTTTTATAGGGTGAAAGATCAGGCGTATGTGAAAGATCAGGCGTACTGTGCATTTCCCAAAAATCCAGCAACTTTCTCCTGGGTTTTTGGGCCACTTCTTGGGGTCCACTAACCTTGGGATTTTTCAAGGGTGTGGATGGGTTTCTCAGAAGTGTTTTTGAGCAATCCTAACTCTTGGGAATCAGATGGGACCCCTCTTTAGATTTTTCCAAAAGGAGGGATACTGTGTATTCAACACAGTTTTCACAATAAAATCCAACTTGTAGGACCCATTTCTCAAAATTTTGAAATGCGGTGGGTCCCAAATTTGGCAGAAAGGTCAAAGGATGAGTTATGCATATGCAATTAAAAGTTTAGGTCCAGATTCCTTTTTTATAGAGAGTTATGATATAAACAATGTAAACAACTTCTTAAAGATAGCTTTTGGACAGCAGCATGTATACTCTTAAATAAATTACATTAAAAAAACCAAAACATGGCAAATAAACTTACAAAAAATTCATTAAGTACTCAAGTAAGTTAACTAATCAATGAGCAAAGAAATGAGGCCAAAATCATTTTTTAAGGAGGAACAAAAAATCCAATATGGTGGTTGCCTCTCTTAGACAGTGTATAAACACACTATTTTAGGGGATAGAATAGGGCCCATTCTTAGAGCCAAGCACCACATTCAGGGGGCCAAATTGTACATATTGATAGGTCCAGGGATCAGTGACATATGGTCTAAGTCACTGGTCCCCACTTTGGTAAAAAAAACAAAAGAGAACATAACTTTTTCATGAAAACTTATAAAGAAAATAGTAAAAGGAGACAAATTATCTCCCCTATGTTTCACTAATGGGTCAAGGGGTGTAGGGTCATCACAGCATAGAGGGGGATGGTGTTCAAAATTTAAAAAAGGGGAGGAAGGGGACTTACCTGACCGTGGGTGGCTCCTTTTTCTTCCTTTCTTTTCCTTTTCTTCTTTTTTTCTCTTTTTCTCTCTTTTTTCTTCTTTCTTTCTTTCTTTTCTTTTTTTTTTTCTCTTGATTTTTGGTTGGCCTCTCCTCAATAAATCAGGGGGGTTTATAGTGGGGACCAAGGGAGGTGAGGTGGCAAGGGAGAGTTGAGAGTGGTGAGGTGTGTGGATGAGAAAAGGGGTGGGAATTAGTGGAGGGGGTGAGGGGTGAGGCGAAGGGTTCTAGAAGGGTGGTTATGAGGTGGTTAGTTGTGGTGAGGAGGTGGGGGATAAGTGAAGGGGGTGAGGGGTGAGGTGGCTCATTCTAAAAGGTCCTATAGAGGGGGGTGAGGTATATGGATGTGGTGAGGAGGTGGTAGGCCCTCCTTGCCATGTGTAAGGTAGGGAGAGGAGGTGAGGGAGAGGGGGTTTGAGGTGTGTGGATGTGGTGAGGAGGTGGTGGGCCCTCCTTGCCATGTGTAAGGTAGGGACAGGAGGTGAGGGAGAGGGTGGGACCCATGGGGGTGGTGTAGGGTTCACGGGGTGGTCCTAGGGTATCCACCCTCCATTTGGAATATGCTAAATGGAGGGTGTGGGGTTAAAAAGAAGTTTTAGTGGTGTTTTGGGTAAAAACAAGTTTATTTGTTTGGATTTCTCCCTTTTACTGTCTGGACCTACTTTTTGTGTCTTATGACTCCTAAATTTTTAAGTTAAATAGGTTTTTCGCATCTCTCAAACATTTTTGTCGTAATGCAACTGACAAAATCATAATCTGATATGAGTAAGTGGGTCAAAACTGGCTCTAAATGTGCCCGAAATGGCCTATATCACTGAAAAAGGGGCAAAAGGATAAAATTGATTTTTGAAATCTTCATATGAAAGATCTTAAGATTTGTGAGCCACAGACTCTGACAATCTACAAATTAGATGCCCGAGCTGAAAGTTATATCTGAAACCCTGAATTGTCCTAGACTAAACTGGCTTTAACCTACAAAAGGTTTTTCCTGGGTTTGAATGGGGTGTGATGGAGATCATGGTTGTTTAGGTCTTGGATTTGGGATGCCATGGGGTCTGACAGGTGGAGAATTTGATCCCTAGTGAATTTTTGGGAAATTTTCAAAGGTCACCTGATCGAGAAATGCACCCTAGGTTGGTGAGGTATTGAGTCAATGAGTCGTGTTGGGTTTGTGAAAAGGTTTCTCCATTCGGGCATTTATTGAAGATCTCAAAAGTCCTAAAAAAATGAACCTGACCTTGATGGATTTGGACTTTCGGAGAGTTCTCGGGGGCTCACTGAGTGTCCATAGCTGATAAAGGTGAATTTACTGTATTTTGGGGGAAGAATAGGAAAATTGGGGGGCATTGTTCCCCTTGAGGTTTTTCTTGGGAGGATTTAGGGCTTACCAAGGTGTGGCCACTAGCTGAGTTTCTTACTTGTGTCGAGCCTTCAAGGTTTTACCGAAGGTTTGATTTTGGGAAGAAATGGTGTATTTTAAGTGTGGGGGCAAAATGATAATTTTCTTACCCTTTTGCACCTCAATATAGGAATGTTGATGAAGGTTGGAGAATCCTAGAAAAAATTAGTTTCATAGCCCTTAGTTTGAGGTCTTTAGAGGTGTAGGGGCAAAATGGTCATTTGCCAACCTTTGGGATTTTGACATTGGAATCCTTGTGAAAGTTGCTAGAGTTTTCATGTCTTCTCTGTAGAGAATATTTTGGAGAGTTGTGGAGAAAATGGGTTCAAATGGGCTTTGAATTGAACTTCTGAGGGTGCAAGGGTAAAATGGTAATTTGTCAGCCTTTTGATGCTTCAATGTAGAAGACTTATGAAGGTTGGCGAATTCAAGGTGTCTAAGTTGTAGCAGAGATGTTGAAAAGTGGGGTTTAATAAGGGTTGATTGGGCCTTCTGAAGGTGTAGGGGTAAAATGGTAATTTGCCAACCTTTCGATGCTTCAATGTGGGAAGGCTTATGAAGGTTGGCAAATCCAAGGAGTCTGAGATGATGAATTATGTTGGAAAGTTGGGTTCAAATAGGGCTTGATTGAGCCTTTTGAAGGTGCATGGGTAAAATGGTAATTTAATAGCCTTTCGATGCTTCAATGTGGGAAGCCTTATGAAGGTTGGCAAATTCAAGGTCTATGATATGATGAATTATGATGTTCTCATTGTGTTTGCAACCAGAATGTCCATTGAGAATGTCTGCCTATCGAAAGTTTAGGGGTATCTAGATCTTGGTCATATCCCATGCTGTAATGAACCCATCTAATTCCATTTTTTGACCTAAGTCAAAATTTGGGTGTTGACAGTGGTGAATAAAGAAGTTTGAGGACTAAGGGCATCTTCTACATGATTTTGCACTACCACACGATTCTACACACTAGACTTTTGGTTGAGGATGAAAAAAAATTCTTTTAGATAAAAGGTCCAATTTGGCATGCCAAAATAAAACTGGTCTTGGTTATTGATATGCTTTAGAGCATCATGATTAGAATACAAGACAAACTTGCAATGAAGTAAATAATGAGGCTAATGCTTTAAATCTTGGACCATGACATAGAACTTAACAGCATAAGTACTATAATTTAGCTTCACCCCATTCATTTTTTATTGAAGTATTCAACTAGCTTACATTTTGACTCATAAATGCTCTGATGCCAACTTTGGAAGCATCACAATATAATTCAAATGGATATGCAAAATTAGGCAAAGTAAGAATTGGTACCAAATTTGGTTTTGCTTGATACAAAGAAAAACAATGTAGACATCTTCAGACCACAAAAATCTGCAACCTTCATATAATCTATAATTGGTTCCATAATGGAGTTGAAGTGAACAATGAATTGGCATAGAAAGATGCTAGCCCATGAAAATTTTGCACTTTATGAAAATTAGAAGGTCATGGCCCCTGTTTTATCACCTCTATATTGGACTCATTAATATAACTATTGTCTTTTGACACAACATACCCAAGGAACAACACACTATTTGCTATAAAGGAACAATCAATAATGAGTCTGAAAACTTTTTCCCTATTAGTGCAATTTGAATAGAAGATATTATCCCAAAACCAACCCTCTCATCAATTGCATTTGGTATGAAACACATACTCATTTTGAAGTGGGTCATAGTCATCGGTGTTAAATGAAGGATCTTGCTCAAAGTCACCAAATTGTTCACCATCAACATCATCATATTCAACAAAAAACTTTTCCATGCATGGTCACCTTCTTGGTATTCCATTGCCCTATAACTTGCCTCACCACACTTATAATACTTCTATTTGACAGCGAAGGCAGAATTCTAGTTTGACTAACCTACAACACTTGGTTTCCCGACAACACCCTTTTGTGTTGTTGCATGGGGCATGGGATGTGTGCTAGCATTTCTTTGCCAAGTTGTATTGTTATCGGTCACAAAACATTATCTCCTCTCTTGCTTGTCTATCGTTTGAGGTGTAATGCTCGTTGATGTGTTTTAGAGACAAAAAAGGATCAAACAAGTTTTATGTATCTTGAAATTGTTGTCATAGACCCAAAATATTGAGACACTAATTGTTCCTTTATGTTGGCCAAAATCATTGCAAGTGACCAATTAATAGATCTCTTTGATATACTTGTCAACTACCTTCGTGTCTTACCTTAGATTTTGGAGTCATTGGTATAACACCCTTGTATAATTATGTAGTAAAAAGGCTTCATGCATATGTTTCTTGAATTTCTCCTATGGTTGTTGCTACGCCTTGCCACGTCGATCTTGGGTAAGTGAAGCATGTTTGATATTTAAACCTTGAAAAAAAAATTCAAGAGAAGAAGATGATTTGCTCGTAAAGACTCAACCAGCCTAAAATGTCTCCTTTTTAATAGCCTACGTTCCCTACCTAATCCAACGATACCAATTTCCTAAATTTTAGGGTATTAAGGATATCAATTTATAATCAAATATATCTAGAATCCTATTCAAATAAAGCAATAATTAAATTGAAATAATAATAAACTAAATCTAAGAATCCTAAGAAAGAAGCACGCCTAACACTAAATTTCTTCATATGGTCCCCACCTCTCTTGGATTTTCTAACATGGGTTGCATCAGTAAGCTTGGCCTATTGGTACCAAGGAACAGCTCTCCCAGAAAACCTCATTGTTACCAATTGAATGCGCTTATTATCATGAACCTCCTTGAAGTTTAGCACCACCTCAGTAGTAATGATCCAATCAAAGAATTCTTCTAGTTGTAAACTTACATAGAGTTTGGAGATCTCAACCTTCCATATGGGCTCTGATAAGGGAAGGTCTCACGACCCAAGAAAATCTCTACTCATGAGACAAAACCCGGTGAGCCAAAAGGACACTGGACCCCAAACCCTCGGATGCCATGAGCCGGGATCCCGACCCTTACCCGTAGAACTCGACACCCGAGACTGCCCAAGGACTCGAGAGGATCGCAGTCCCTAACAGGGTCCCGACTAACAGAGCGGCGCCCAAGAACTAACCCACAAGCCATGGTACAAACCACCTAATCCTTGTGATAAGTCTAACGATTCTGGAAAAGGATCAGTTACGCCAGAAGAAAGGCATGACGAAAAGTATGGGAGGTGAGTAGCAACGTACAAAAGCATGGGGCAGCAACGCACAGAGGTATAGGGTCATCAACGTATAAAGGCGGCGACATGTGGTCTTCGCCATGGATTCACCCTGGACCGAGCCTATAAATAGGGGATTCCTCTCCTTGATCAGGTAGGAGAAACATGTGCAAAGAACCCCTTTTTTATATAGAACAGCTCCATTCTTTCCATTCCCCTTTTATCTTCCTGACTTGACCGTCAGAGAGCCTAAAGCCGGTGAGTCGCCGGCCTTAGCTCCCTGACCTTGTGTCTGCCAGTAATGTGCAGGGGTTGTTATTCAGAGCCTCTTCCATGTTGAGCACAGATCCATCCAAGATCCAAGGCCTTGGGCCAAGGCGTGGACCATTTGGTGGGTGTAAGAGGGACTCCTCGCCACTGTGTCTTCAGTTGGCGCAAGAGGGACTCCTCGCCACTGCATCTTCAGTTGCCGCGGTCTGTGGGAAATAGAGGCTCCTGGTTCGTTAACTCCATTGTTGTGGTCTTGCTGCACCGCCATGGACCTGGTGTTAACCATGCGGACCTTCAACACTGTCGGAAGTCAGTCAATTTCCCACAGACGACGCCAACTGAAGACGTAGTGGCGAGGAGTCCCTCTTGTGCCAATTGAAGACACAGTGGCGAGGAGTCCCTCTTGCGCCCACCAGATGGTCCATGCCTTGGCCCAGGTCCTTGGATCTTGGATGGATCTGCGCTCAACACGGAAGAGGCTCTGAAGAACAACCCCTGGACATTAGTGGGAGACACAAGGTCAGGGAGCTAAGGCCGATGACTCATTGGCTTTAGGCTCTCTGACAGTCAAGTCAGGAAGGTAAAGGGGAACGGAAAGAATGGAGGTGTTCTGTGTGAGGCTATCCCGATTTCCACAGGTATTACCACCTCGGTCCCGAAGGCTAATGAGAAAGGAGTCTTCCCAGTGGGGGCCCTTGTGGTGGTGCGGTAAAAGGACGCTGGGGAGTTCTTCGGGCCAGAGGCCTTTAGAGCCTTCGAGCCTATTCTTTATCATGCCGAGCAAAGTCTTGTTGGTGACTTCTACCTGGTTGTTGGCTTAAGGGTGGGCCGGTGACGAGTAGTGGTTCTTGATACCGAGTCCTGCACAAAATTCTTGGTACCGGGCATTGTTGAATTGTTTTCCGTTGTCGATAATTATGACCCGAGGAATGCCAAACTGGTAGATAATGGACCTCCACGTGAAGTCTTGGATATTTCTTTCAGTGATCTTAGCCAAGGCCTCGGCTTCTACCCACTTAGTGAAGTAGTCGATAGCCACCACTAAGAATCTCATTTGTCTCCTTCCCCTAGGGAGTGGCCCGACGATGTCAATCCCCCATTACGCAAAGGGCCATGGTCCTGTCATCGGCGTTAGCTCTTTCGTCGGCTTCCTCGGGATGTTGGCAAACCGTTGGCACCTGTTGCATCTCTGGGTGAGGAGGGTAGCGTCTTTCTACATTGAGGGCTAGTAGTACTCGGCTCTTATCACTTTGTGGGCCATGGATCTCCCCCCGGAATGGTTATTGCATATTCCTTCATGAATTTCTTGGAGCACATAGTCGGCTTCTTCTTCGGATAAACAAGTAAGCAGAGGGAGGGTAAAACCTCGTTTGTATAGAACGCCGTCCAATAGAGAGTACCAACTAGCTCGTGTTCTGTATTCATTTGGCAAGTCGGCCCCTACTCTGGTAGTTTGGTCTGGTATGCTTACGTCGAGGATGATGTCCTCCAGGTCTCCTTTAGGTTCTGCCGCTACTCGGGTTTTCTCACCCTAGACCTCTGGGCCTTCGATTGACATGTTCTCCTTAGAGCTTGACGGCTCCCCCTTGAGTGAGGCCATATAACACTCCCTGGCCATCACTTGGTCACCCCTGACCTCCCCGATCCCTTTCTCTATCGGGAAGCACATTAATAGGTGGTATGTTGGCGTTATTGTTTTGAATTGGTTTAATCTGGGCCTCCTGAGTATCGCATTGTACGCAAATGGGCAATCTACAACAAGGAAGTTTATTGCCCGGGTTGCCTGGCATTCTCCTATGTCGGCAGTGATGGGTAAGCAGATCATCCCTAGTGGTAGTAACCGGTCACTGATAAATCCTACCAAGGGTGTCTGGACTGGTTTGAGCTTGTCTCGTCCGATTCCCATCTGGTCGAAGGCTAGAAGGTAGAGGATATCAGCTGAGCTCCCATTGTCGATGAGGATACGATGCTTGAGGTAATTTGAAACGACCAGTGTTACCACTAAAGGGTCATCATGGGGCTGAATTACCCCTCGGGCGTCCTCCATCAAAAAAGTGATAGGCGGGCATCTTGGCTTGTGCTGCTTCCTAGGCCTTTCTGTCGCCATAAGCTACAGATCTTTTCCTGCATGAATCTGCCTCAAATGCGACTTTCTAGCTGAACTGGATTCGCCTCCTCCCGTGAAGCCTCTAGATATCACTCTTATTTTCCTTATAGGTCCGTCGGGCCTTCATTCTTCCCGAGTCTGGGGGTTTTAGCTAACGCTCCCCTGTCGGGATTGCCACCTTTCGACGACAAACCTCTGCAAATGGCTTCTCTGGATCAAGGCCTCTATCTGCTCCTTTAAGTCGAAGCAATCGTTGGTGTCGTGTCCATGATCTCAGTGGAATCGGTAGTACTTGTTGCGGCTCCTCTATTCTAGCAGGGCATGGATCTTGTCAGGCCATTTGATGCTCGGGTCGTCTCTGATGTGCATAAATACTTGTTCAATGACAGCGTTGAGGGGTGTATAGTTCTAGAATCTACTTAGGGGAAGATGAGCCCGTGGACCTATTCCTCGAATGGCGCCCCCGTCCCTAGCCTAGGGCCCTTTTTCCTCTTAGGGCCCCCACTAAGGTTCCCTCTTCCTTCTATCATGCTGAGGGTTGGACCCGGCATCCCACTCTTGTCTAGCACTGAGGGTATCTTTGGCGTTCATGTGTTGTTGCGCTTTTATCATGAGGTCGGCCATTCGAGTCGGGGGGTTTTTGGACAGAAAGAACAGAAGTTTGGATGATGCTAGACCCACCATTAGGGCCGCCACGATCATCCTTTCGTCCGCATCATCAACCTGCAGGGCTTCTTTGTTGAACCATGCCATGTAGTCCTGTAGCGACTCCCCCCTGCTCTGTTTGATATTTAGGAGGTGGGTTGTGGAGGTGTCGCTGGCCACTGATAAAGTAGCCCATAAATTGTCGGCTCAACTCTATGAAGTTAGAGATGCTTCCAGGTTTCAGTCAGCTAAACTAGACTTTGATAGGTCCCTTAATTGTGGTTAAAAATGTCTAACACATTATCTCATCGGGGGCTGACTGGAGACTCATATGTGTCTTGTAGGCCTCTAGGTGATCTAGTGGGTTTTTGCTCCCGTTAAACATGTCTATCTGGGGCGGCTTGAATTTGCCGAGGAGCGGACTGGCCATTACCTCTGAGGTGAATGGGTGATCTACCCTCTAGATGAGTTCATCCACGGAGGTTGGTGTTTTTCCTTTCAAAGCCTGCATCATTGATGCCATTTCTTTCCTCACATCCTCCATTTTTTTCCCAAGATCCCGGGATAACGACTTCCTCTTGCTCGCGGCCTCCTCAGAATTGAGACACCGAGGCACTCTCCTCCCCATCGTGTATGGCTCGGTCATGATCTTGACTTGGGGGGCCATGCGGCCCCGACTGCCTCGTACTTCCACCCCCCGGCATTTCCCTCCTACCTCTTAGCTCCAAGATGATCTCTCTATTCTGATCCATCAGTAATTATACGTCCGTTGTGAACCCCTGAATCTTTTGCTCGAGTGCGCCAACCTCATGATAAAAGTGCAACAACACATGAATGCCGAAGATACCCTCAGTGCTAGACGAGAGCGGGATGCCGAGTCTAACCCTCAGCACGACAGGAGGAAGAGGGAACCTCAGCGGGGGCCCCGAGAGGAAAAAGGGCCCCAGGCTAGGGACGGGGGTGCTTCTTGTTCCTTGACAATGTAGCAGCGAAAGAATTTGCTAAGAGTAATATGGTGCCGGCCCCCGAAGGCCAGCTCCTACAACACCATACACCTGATGGCAATTCGCCAAGCATTGGGCATCAACTTCCCGGGTGCTAACCCTAGGAATAACAACATTTTCCTAAGGAACCAAGGGACTGGGAACCTGAGGCCCGCCATAAGAGACTACTCGTACAAGGCCACACTACCTCCGGGGGCCTCAAACACATGGGCCTCCCCGGGTGCCATAAGCACTACCCCATCGGGGATTTGATAAGTTGAGTAATAACGGGTTATAGTCCTTACCCCCAGCTCGGAACCATATTGGGCAGCCTTCAAGTCTTCCTCTGGGGCAATCTCCCCAGCTGCCCCCTGGGCACTGGTAGAGGCATGCTCAATGGCCCGCCCCGAGGGATTAGGCTAAACCTCTGACTGGTCGTCAGCCCTGTCGACCAACCGATCAACGAAATCCCTAGACACCATCTAAGAAAACAACCTAACAATGAAGGGAGAGGAGGAGAAAAAGGAAGGGGAGGAAACAAACGTTGCCAGAGGCGGAAACGAACACTGACGATAACAGGAACGAAAAAGAAAGACCAAAAAAAAAAAGAAAAGAAAAGAAACAAATAGCGATTAAAACTAAAAAGCAAGGCCTAAATAAAATAGAAAAAGGAAAAAATGAAATAAACATACCTTGAGGATTAGTAAAGACGCTGGGAATGAGCCCTGGGTTGCAGCCTCTAAAGCACTATGATTGCTAAAAATCGCCTCAGGAACGAAGAAAAATGGACTAAGGCACGAAAAAGATGAAACGCACAAAACCCCCAAACTATTTATAAGCAACACTGACTCTTCACGGCCCTACACGTGTCGCCCATCCAGGGCCCACCAATTTAAGACCGGGAGACGAGACGTCATGCGTATCCCTAGAAACTCCAAAAGTACTCGAACGACAGCCATCGGATCTCCTAGAAACATGAAACGATGCAATGTTTGATTTGACCACCTGATGGCGCATGCCCCTTCGACTGACAAGACACATTAAAGGTTAGTCATCATTAAAGCCCACACCCACATACACTTCCTCGATAAACAAAATCACATGCCTTCTTGAATAGTGAAGCGACGCTTGTACGCAAATCACATCCCCGGCCATCGTAAATATGTACCCGGGAATAGGGGCAGCTGATAAGGAAAAGACTCACGACCCAAGAAAATCTCGACTCATGAGACAAAACCCAGTGAGCCAAAAGGACACTAGACCCCAGACCCTCGGATACCATGAGCCGGGATCCCGACCCTTACCCGTAGAACTCGATACCCGAGACTGCCCAAGGACTCGAGAGGATCACAGTCTCTAAGGGGGTCCCGACTAACCGAGCGGCACCCAAGAACCAACCCATAAGCCGTGGTACAAACCACCTAATCCCTGCGGCAGGTCTGTCGATTCTGGAAAAGGAGCGGTTGTGCCAGAAGAAAGGCATGGTGAAAAGTATGGGAGGTGAGCAGCAACGTACAAAAGCATGGTGGGTAGTTATGAGCAAAAGCATGGGGCAGCAACGCACAAAGGTATAGGGTCATCAACGTATAGAGGTGGCGACATGTGGTCTTCGCCACGGATGCACCCTGGACCGAGCCTATAAATAAGGGATTCCTCTCCTTGATCAGGTAGGAGAAACACGCGCAAAGAACCCCCTTTTTTTTTTTACACAGAACAGCTCCATTCTTTCCGTTCCCCTTTATCTTCTTGACTTGACCGTCGGAGAGCCTAAAGCCGGTGAGTCGCCGGCCTTAGCTCCGACCTTAGCTCCTTGACCTTGTGTCTCCCAGTAATGTGCAGGGGTTATTCTTTAGAGCCTCTTCCGTGTTGAGTGCAGATCCATCCAAGATCCAAGGGTCTGGGCCAAGGTGTGGACCATCTGGTGGGCGCAAGAGGGACTCCTCACCACTGCGTCTTCAGTTGGGGCAAGAGGGACTCCTCGCCACTGCGTCTTCAGGCTCCATTGCCTAGAATTACGATCTTCGATAGGGTTTACAACCGTTTTCCTCCTCCTCCATGAAACATGGATTCGGGGGTTGTTCTAGCATTAAACCGCAGTTTGTAAGGTAGTCATTTATTGGATCAACATCTCCAACTGTGCCTTAAACCATTGCTCTAATCATGCTACATCATCATACTCTTACACTTTCTTTAGCGGAACTTTATGAGCATTGCACGTCTCCTTGGAAGCATATCACAATAATGAACACAACCTGCTAGTGATATCTTGTTGGTTTTCACAAGAGAAAATACAATGAACAATGGGAATTGTTGATTGTCACAAGGAGAAAAACCAAGAATTAGGGTAGATCAAAGAATTCTCTACAACTTCAAAATTTCATTCAAATCTATTCTTGTTTGATTACAATTGCTTATTTATGGACCAAAAACCCACGATAGAAAATCCTAAACAGATCTGAACTCCAACTACATTTGTAATTGTTAAAAAGTGAAAATTTACTAAACCCAAACAACATTATTCTTAAAATAACTCAAAAACATATTCTCAATAAAATTTGCTTCAAAGATTCCCCAAAATATGTGAAGTAAGAAATTATCCAAAATAGTAAAATTCAACTCAAAGTGACAATTTAAACCCCTAAATGATGTGATTTTAGGGCCTTCACAGAATTTAATGGTGCTAGCATTGGGAACCGATCATTTTGAATACTCATGTCTCGATCAAACACCAGGATCCAAAGTTATGGCCAGTTAAAGTTTAGGGGCTATTTTTGACTCCTTATGATCGAATTATTTCATGAACTGGTCTACAAGCTGTTGCACGAATTACTTCATGAACTGGAATTCAAGCTGTTGCACTACATCAGGCTGTTTCCCCGCACCAGCAACAAATTTAATAATGCATCCACTGGGGATAACTATGTGTAAGGGAAGAACTATGGATTACAGACCACGTTACTCTATAATCCTTTTCCTCCATAGACATTCATTAAGACATGTCTCAAATGAGACAATCCTTGGTTAAAGTTGGATTGGAATAAGTATATTATCCATGCACTTATTCCAATCTTTTAATAAGGGGTCTCTCACATTAAAATTAGTCTCATAGAATCACTTCTCGTATAAAAAGCATGAAACAATAAATTGATATTGCAGAATGCTGTAGTAGACGATTTTGGCTAAGAGCAAAGACATAAAGGCGGAGCCTAAATTTCTGAATAGGCATTTGTGTGTGCGAAAAAAAAAAAAGGAGAGAAAAAAAAGCCTCATCAAGTCATCATAGGCAATACTTTCTAAATTTCCAAATAAAGCTTATCCGTGCCGGGAGAGCTTTTTTCAGCTCGAGCTCCAAGCCACGAGAAAATGGTCCCAAATACTAGTTCGACACTTTCTTTCGGTTCACCGATCAGCTGATGCCACATTCCCGGGAAGATCTTGAGGATTTTATCTTTACTTCCCGCCAATTCATAAACTAGCCTTGCTGAGTTAGAGTCACACACTAGATCATCTTCGCCATGCGCCACAAGCAGAGGAAGTTCCAACTCATGGCACCTCCTCCCTATTTGTTTACACACTCTGAGGAACTCGAGTGCAGTGGCTGCCGGTGGCTTACCGTGGTTCCGACGGTTCGGACTTTTCGCAACCAGCTTTCTCTTCCACTTCTCCTTATAGGACCTACCGGCCAACGGTTTGGTGTTCACTATTCTCCAAGTGGGAGCAAAGAAAGCAGCCACCGGAAGGAGCATCTCGAGAGGCCAAGCTGGTTTGTACTTGGCAGAAACACCACACATGGCTCCATTCAAGACCAAACCACTCCATATTCCTTTCTGTTTTAGAGAAATGAGAATGGCAATTGCGCCTCCTAGTGACTCGCCGTATAGAAAAGCTGGGAGCATGGGATTTTCGGCACGGGCTGAGTCGAAGAACTGGATACAGTCATCCACCACTGGCCGAATGTCTGGAATATGACCATACAAGCCATCGGAGTAGCCATGGCCCTGGAGGTCAAGTGCAAATACACAAAATCCAGCCTTGGCTATGGCTACAGCAGTTAGTTGAAGGACCCAACTACTTCAGATTTGTAGCCATGGACCATAGCAACTAGTCCCCTTAGCTCATGAGCCTTTGTTGTGTCCGGGTGCCAGGATTGGGTGAAGATGTTCATGTTTCTTTTGTTGAGCATGAATCCTTCTTTGTGAAGGACATGGTGTGTTTTGTAGAATTCTTCCCTTGTGAGATCTCCAAAAGGACTATTTTCAGTAGCTTGGTGTATAGGGTGAGCCATCTTAATTTGCAGTAGCATGTTATGTGGAGATGACATACCTTTTATATTAGCTTTTTCCATTTATAATTAAACCAACCACCCCTCCCTCCCAACTTTCACCCTCCATACACACACCTTAACAATTGTGATGGATTTTGAAATACCGAACACACCACGTTCCTTAACTAATAAAAAAAAAAAAGACGAAAGTCACATTCAATGAGAGACAGAAAGGGAACATCAGATCACATTCCCAAACAAACGAAATTAAGACGGTCGTCATATTAAGTGAGAGATGGGATAAGACTTTAGGAGGATCAAAAATATCAAGCTGATGAGTTCTTTTTTTTTTTTTTTTTTGGTCGCTTTCTACGTGTAATTTTATCCTTGGGATCTGGGTCGAGACCCTTTCTCCAACAAAAGGATTGATTTGTGACAAGCAACTGTGATGGTCAGAATTGCTTGGTGTGGTGAAACGAAACAGGCGCAGGATCATATCAGGAGTGGTGATAGTTTGTCGTGCCCAAAATTGATAGGTTAGCCATGTTCTTCACTAGGACATTGGATCTGTTTTTGGTGTGTTAGTGTTAAATTTTTGAATTAAAAATGTTGATACTGATACTTGAGACAATTATTTCTCTGATTCAAATTAAAAAAATTTGGGTGGGGCCATGGTGAATCAATCTGAATCCTGCCAAATGTACAGGGTTGGAATATAACCAATTCATACCCAATTAATTGGGTGGGTTGGCAGCTAGGGATTTCCTCTTGCGAAACAAAATGGATCACCTCTTGGGAAAATGTATCTGGCGATTTGTACCAGGCGCTGTGCAACTTGGAGCGACAAAGATGAAAAAACACTTTTTTACACCCAGTGTTGAACTGTTTTTTTTTTTTTTTTTGGGAGAAAATGCTTTGTGATGATAAAGTGTCTTAGTGTTTCTGGTGAGTTATAAGCCGACACATGTGTGTTTGGGATTCAAGGAAGTGTTCAGGTGTAAAAAAGGCATCAAATTTAAAAACACATCATTTGTCAATCAATGGCACGCCTACATAAGCCTGTGTCAACATAGACAATCATTCCCCTTTTTTTGTGACGTGTTGTACAGCGTCAGGCACACTTTTTTGCAATAGGAAATATGCTCTCAGAATCAAATTTTCAATTTCCGTTTATGGCTTATCCATCACCTACATCTTAACGCACTGTGCGTGTATAGAGTGCGACACAGAAAAAAGAAGAAATCACCTTCCAAAGTTTTATTAGATAAGATATCCGTTCTAAGTTATCCCTTCCAAGGTGTAGCTGCACCCTTCTCTTAAAATTCAAAACCCTGTTATACTTGACTTTATATCACTTTGGCGAGTTTATATTAGTTTTGGAAGAAAATGTTCTGTGATGAATGAAGATGTCTGTAGTGTGTATGGTGAATGATAAGCTGACATGTGTTGTTTTGGGGGGTTAAAAAGGTCTTAAAAAGTGCTCAGATGAAAAAATAGGTGTCCAAAAAAGACCAAATTCAAAAACCCATCATGTGTCAATCAATAGCATGCTTATAGAGGTCTGTGTCAACACAGACAATCATTCTCCGTGTTAGAATGAGGCTGCGTGTAGGTGATGATTATTAAAAGGATGTTCAAACACCCAACTCTTACAAAACCATAGATGAGAGTAGGAACAAGAACGAAACCTAGCGCTACACCGTCATTAAAATGATTGTCTGTGAACCTCTTTGAGCATGCCCCTGACAGCCCGATATCCTCTGCAACACCCCCCTCTGCGATGCAGGAGGGCCAAGGCAGAGGGGGGAGTCAATTCACTTTTGGAGTTATCACTTCACCCCTAAAACATGAATTGATTCCCCCTCTGTCTCGGCTCAAGAGCGTCACAGAGGGGGGTGGTGCCACTGACTGACACATGATATGTTTTTGAATTTGGTGTCTCTTTTATAGTACTTATTTTTTGCACCGAACATTTTAATTTTTCACCAGATACACCACACTTATACACTTTTTGGTCACAGAACATTTGTTTCCAAACTGAAATAGTAAAAAATTAGGGAAAAGAAGTGAAATAATTCAGGCAGCTTCCCGTTCTCCGCTGAGTTGAAATCGTCCACTACAGCTTGAAGTATGGTAAAGTCTGGCATTGTCCACAACGCAACACTACCCCATAAAAGGGAAAAGACCGGTGATAAACTAAAATAGAAGGGAAACTCACATTATTTTATAACAAGCGAACGAAAAGATATCAAAATATGAAAGAAAAATAAAGAAAATAAGATCACATATTCTACGAACAATTTTAGTGTTCTTTACTTAATGGGTTTAATTTAAGAATACTAGAGAATTAGTTCCCCAAAATAGAAACCAGAAAGCAGAAGAAAAGGTTTTCAGACTCAAAAAATATTGTACGACTGAATTGAAAAAATGCAGAAAAGCTTAAGGTGACGTTAGGAATAGCTATGAACACTTTCACTCATTCATTTCATATCTTCTTAATAACTCAATTTGACACCACTTAAGTTCTACAAGAAAGGCTAAGAAGATTTGAATAAAGATTTCATATTGTACCATTTTTTAACCATTCTACAAAAGAAATTGCATTGCTATTTACTGTTGGAAATTTTCGAAGGTTAAAATTCGGTTATCTCTTAGCATAAAGATTTCCATCCTCGTTGTATTGGTAAAAGGATGGCAAATGATCTGTCGAAGATTTCTAAAAGCTTTTTGGTGGAACAGCCTAGACCCACTTCCTTTTGGTCTCCTCATAGTGATTTTGTCAAGATCAACTTTGATGGTTTTTTTGTTTTATCTTTTACCTGGCTGGTATAGGTGCTATAATTCGGAATGCAAACTCTAACTTTATCCTAGCTAGTTTGAGCCCCTTCCCCGTGTCCCTTCCTTGGTGGCCGAATGCTCGGTGGCTCACATGGGTGTTCTTGTTGCTCGTGCATTAGGATGTTCTATGGTTACTTTGGAAGGTGACTATGATAGTGGTCAAAAAAAAATTCTTTTGTTCTGAAATTAACACGTGTATGGGTTTTTCCAATTCATATTATCAAAAGGGTTTCAGGTTCAGTAATACCTATAAACCAAGGACTTTTACAACATACAACATCATCCAAATTGATAATAGAAAGAAAATTTTACTGACTTGAAAATATGGAATACAATGTTGGTTATAGAGGTACCTTTGAACAACAGATTATCCGTTGTTTATCCTCTGAAATGGAAAGACTTCGTTGAATCTGATTCTTTGAACAAGTCAGATTATAGCCGATACTCTTTCTCTTAGAAGTACTTCGTTGAATCTAATTTCGCAAACAAGTTAGATTAGCCGATACTCTTCTCTTTGGAAGAGCTTCGTTGAATCTGGTTCTGTGAACAAGACTGATTAGTCAATGCCCTCCCGAAAAAATTTCGTTGAATATGGTTCTACAGTATAAACGAATCACCCAAGACATGTTCGAATCACTATAGGAATGAACTATTACTACGTCTAATCTAACGCTATAGCTACTAATAAGATATGTTGTTGATGATGATTGATCGATTGTTTGTTCGTTGCTTCTTTATCTATTTATAGAGGTCTGTCTATGACCCCATATTTTCTCTTCCACATTCATTATTTAACCTTTTTCAGTTTGAATCGTGGGTCATCTCGTTTGCTGACTATGTCACGCATTTCTTAGTGTGACATTAGTAGAGCGTCCTATCCGCTTCATCTTTTGCACAACGTGGCTTATTTCATAACCGTATGTCATGCTGTCATTTAACTCCATGTGTCTTCTATTGAATGACAGATTTTAAATATGTGCTAATAGACTATTATGAGTTTTTCACCCTCATTCGTGAGAATATATGTACATGACCTTGGTCTGTTAGGTGCATCTTCTCAATTAAAAAACTTATGTCTACTATATTCTCCGGTTCATTCTCCCTTGTAAAGAAATAGGTTAATTTGGCTGCCTATGTTTTAGTTCAGTTTAGCGCTTATGCTTCCTCCCCGGTTTGTTGGGATTCTATCCCTCCCCAATGGCTTAATCAAATTATTTTAAAGGACATTACCCCTCCTGTAAGGGTTCTAAATCTATAAATCATTTGTTTTACTAAAAAAACTACCTTTCTTTGGTTTCTATATATTTCTCAACTATAAAGATTGGTAATAATGGCAAAGCTTCTGGAATTTTGGCTTAAGGGTGAGAATTGAACTAATTGATAAAGGTATTTTAACCAAGGACGATAAACATCATGGACAAGAGCTATTTGTTTTTGTAGATGAAACCAATTCATAAGATTATCCTAGTGTTGATTCTTAATGAGAAACCAATTTGTAGTCTTTGCTCTTCCTTTATTCTCAAAAAATATTAAATTAGTTCATGTCCCACACCATTTTTGTAACCAAGAGAGGATCAAGCAATTCTTCTATAAATCTTACAAATTATTTAAAAAAAAAATATTGATGGAATAATTAATCAATTAATTTAATGTCTTCTTCTTCTTCCTCTTCCCTTTTTTTGTTAAAAGACTATATCTTTCAGTAATCGGTAACATAGGACAACGATTGAAAAACCAAATCACAATAACTCTTTTCAATAAAGCAAATAATATGAAAAAAAAATTCATAAAGCAATAATGTAGGTGTAATGGAAACAACCTTGATATTCCACTTACTAAGATACGGGCCTAAACCACTTACATTCTATGCAATAAAGAATACTATGGTAGAAAAAAAATCAACAATTAAACAAAAGATGAGGATTTTACATGGTTCGTCCAAGATGACTACATCCATGGGGAGATCTATTTTTCATAATATAAGAAAAAACAGAAAATGTACAGACCTCTCTTGCCTAAGTTCTCACCCTAGAACCCAAGCCCTTAACCCTGTTACACATTCCATCTATTCTCTCAGTTCTTTGAAAAACCCATTTCTCACCTTCTCTTAAAACCCACAAAAAAAACAATGTTTTTTCTCCTTAAAGAAAACCCCTAAAGAAAAAACCCATGAGAAGAAAAAACCATACCCCATCATTCTCATATTACATGTATGGAGATATATAGAAATATTTTAGTCTTGTATGGCCCATGAAAAGAGCACCCACATGTTTACACTTCTCATAGTTTGAAAAGGAAACCAACTTATATGGAAAGTTTCATTTTGGTTTGAAACTTATAAAAAAACAAACAATCTCTACATTGGCATGTTTATAGCCACCTTGATGATTTCTTATTAAAGTTAGTTTGACATGTATTTTTCCAAGACATAGAACTTATGACATATGTATCACACTCCATCTTTCTCATATTCCAAAATAACTCTAGAGAAAACTTATATTTGTCTTTCTTAGTGAACTTAACACCATATATATGTACCTAGGATGCACCTCCAACTCGAACTTGAATCATAAGTTGTTTACTATCACCACAAACAACTATTAACTTTAAAGAATTACCACTACACACACCGTTGAATCAATTAAGCCTTAACACCATCCGAATCGATCATAACACAAACAATGCAAATGTGTAGTTACCTCTAGTCAACTCACCTAGTAAACTCTAGAGAGGGACCTTGATCTATCCTCTCCAAATGTAGGAACTATCTCACTATCATCTGCCACCTGAAAACCCATAACACTTGTATCTACCTTAACTACGGAAGAGACCTTATACAAGCACTTATTATTTCATGTACCTCATTTCCATCTCCCCATCAAGGTCAAAAGAATAGCAACAATTATCATATTTCTAACCAGATGATACAAATCATCATACTTTTCTATCCTCATTAAGACCAAACAAACACGTGTGATTTTCATGACTTCACTTACAACTGAAAACATGTAACAAATGGAGTCCAACTAGCTTAGTGATATTAGATTCCTTCGCATTTTTAGAACATATTCTACACCACCTAAAATACGAACCACTCTATCAAAACATATTGATCTTTACCCTCCCAACACTCATGACATCACAAGTGGACCCATCACCCAAAAAAAATAATAATAAAACAACACATAGCTTATTTTGAAATGTATCAAAATAATTTTCTTAAAACATATATTAACAGGACAACCTGAATCAAATATATATTCATCATGAAAAGAAGTGTCCATGCCTTTGGAGATTGTTTGAACATCTCTAATATATTTCTCATTTTTCTCTACTAACATTGCACTAGGACTATCACTTTTTCTTATGTCAGCATGTTTTGGAAAACCCTCTTAATGTGACCATATTCCTTGTAGTTTAATCACTATATCACGACCTTTCATCTGGGTTTGGACCTTGTTATTCCCAAATCCCTTCATAGATGACCTTCCCTTAGAAATTCTTTGACTGACTAACCTAAAATCTTGTCCTCCTTTAAGATTTAATATTCTTCTAATGTCATTAGATATGAGTAATGTTGTGATATTCTCTAGGATTACTGTGTCTTTCTCAAACAATAACGTTGTCACCAAGTTTTCATAAGAATTAGAAAATGAGGTAACAAACAAAAAAACTTTGTATTCTTCCTTCATCTTGATATCAACTTTTTACAATTAATCTAAGAGCTGGTTGAACACGTTTAAGTATTCCAACAGATTCATACTTTATACCCTCTTTATTGTCATTATGAATCAATCCAAAAAAATATTAAAAAAGTAACATTTCAATAAAAAAAAATTTGCTAACCAGTTTCTTCCTCTTCTTCCTAAACATGAACCAAAAACTCTGATACCAATTGTTGGTGCAACGAAAACAGTCTTGTTATTCAACATGTTGAGATATGGGTCTAAACTACTTATGATATGCAATAAAGAATACTACGGTAGAAAATAAATCAACAATCACACACAAGATAAGGATTTTACATGGTTTAACTAAGATGCATACATTTACTAGAAGATCATTTTTCAC
>JAOXJP010226602.1:0-11458 GCA_025762735.1 Platanus orientalis | reverse complement strand
GTGCCTCCCTCGGGAGAATGAGATTACATGCCTATGTTTTTGCTTTGTCAAAGGATGATTTCTGAAGATGTATGCTCATGACTTGGATTGACTTAACTCAGGGTGCTATTTCTGGTCTTCACCCTAAGACTTAATTTGCTACATTTTTTGCCCTTGTTTGCTAGGTTTGGGTCAAAGTGCCATTTCCGGTTTTCACTTTAAGCTCTGATATATTTATATTTTTTTGTCCTTTTTTGCCCTTGTCCTTAGACAGGTCTAAGCTTTTGGAAAGTGACTGGATGGGGTGCATGTTCTTGTTCCAAATTGATTGAATGTTTGACTTGTGTATTGCTGACTTGTGCTTAGAACTTCTCAAAGTGCTAAATGATTTAAACGGTTGCATTACTAAATGAATAGCTTATTGATGGTCTCAAGATTTGCCTTTGGATAGGTAGGATTCAAAAGGTTTGGAAACATGAATATGAATGGCTCTTGGTTAGAGACTTATTGCAAATTGAAAATCATGGTTCTCTACAAAGTGCCCATTTCTTGAAGAAGATTATGGTTCTGTACAAGATTTCCATGTTTTTAAAGAAGATCATGGTTCTTTATAAGTTTCCTATGCTTTGAAGGAGATCATGGTTTTCTACAAAATCCTTGTTTGTTTTTGAAGAAAATCATGGCTCTTTATAAGCTTCTTTTTTGCTTTTCTTTCTTTTCTTTTGCTCTTTTTTCTTTTTTGTTCTTTGAACCATTAATTCTTCTGTTTCGGATTTGCATATAGAAATGATCATGATTTTGAAGGTGCAAAATAAGTGTTTAAGAAAATGATGATTCAAGGCCTTCTCATTTCAAGGTTTTCAACATAAGTTAGGTTTACATTAGTCAAGCAAATAATCTTTTGACTTGGTCCAAGTTTACAAATCTAGGGAAGTCTTCCCCGTCCATGTTTTCTAGCAATAGTGCTCCACTAGACAATTTCTGTTTGATGACAAAAGGTCCTTCGTAATTCAGTTAAGGTTTCCACTATGGTGCCTGTTCATGTGGAAGGGCCTTTTTGAGAACTAAATCTCCTTCCTCAACATCTCTTGGCCTAACCCTTTTGTTGAAAGCTATTGCCATGCACCTCTGATAGGCTTGCTCATTGCTAATTGCCTACAGTCTTTTCTCATCAATAAGGTTCAGTTGATCATGTTGAACCTGTGCCCAATCTAACTCTAGAATCTGTGCTTCGGCTGACTTAGAGACTTGGAATTTCAACTTTGATCGGTAGGACTGCCTCCATACCGTAGACCAATGAATATGGGGTTTCCCCTATTGAAGTACGAATTGAAGTTCTATAGGCCATAAGTGCATTAGGTAACATTTCATGCCAGTTGGAGTGATTAGCAATCATCTTCTATAAGATCTTCTTAAGCTTCTTGTTGGCTACCTCTACTACTCCGTTCATCTGTGGTCTGTATGGAGAAGATCAATGATGGTGAATTTTGAACATTTTGCAAAGTAGTTCCAGATCCTTTCCCATAAAATTGGTTGCATTTTCAATGATGATTTTGTTAGGAACACCATATTGGCAAATGATGTTTCTCTGTATGAATCTAGATGTGTTCTTCATTTTGACTACTGATAAAGATATGGTTTCAACCCATTTGGTGAAATAGTCAATAGCCACAATGATATACAAATGTTCGTTGGTGACCTTCCAAGGCATCGGTCCTACTACATCAATTCCCCACATGGAGAATGGATAAGTAGTAGTCAACTTGTGCAATTTAGAAGCTGGTGTTTTGATAATGTTGACATAAGATTAGCAAGTGTGGCACTTATTTACATGTTGGTAATAGTCTGTTTCCATGGTTAACCAGTAGTAGCCCAGTTGAAGAATCTTCTTAGCAAGCATGAGCCCGTTCATGTGTGGGTCACACTCCCCTCCATGGATATCTTCAATGATAGTGGAAGCTTCAACTTTGTTTACACATCTCAGAAGGACATGATGAGGGGACTTCTTGTATAGGGTCTCACCATGTTAAAAAAATTGAACTGCTAATCTCTGTAGAGCATGTTGATCATTTTTGGAAGCTATGGAAGGAAGAGTCTGATCTTCAGGATAGTTCTTTATGTCGAGGAACCATGGGTCCCTGTTTAAATCAATAATTCTAATTTGAAGACAATATAGGCTGGCTCATTTCTATGCTCAATCTCAATCGGTGTCATTTTTGCCCCTTGATGGATGTCAATCATTGAAGCTAGCATGGCAAAGCATATGCAAAGCTATTCCTCCTTCTGCCAATGTAGTTGAAAGTTAGGTATTCAAAGCTCTTGGAAAAGATCTATAGACATCATGGTAGTCCAAGAACTTCTCCTCTTGGATGAACCAATCTCTAGTTGCTTGGAAGATAACAAGTGCAGAGTCTTCATAAACTTCTAGCTCATTAATGCTAAGGTCAATTTCTGCTTTCAAACTGATGATGTAAGCTTCATATTTAACTATATTGTTGGTGCATAGAAAGTAGTCTTGCAACAATTGGAATGGGGGCGCCTGTAGGGGAGATGAGTACAGCTCTAATTCCACAGCCTAGCTAATTGACGACTTCATTGAAGCACATCTTCCATCTGATAATCTTGCTCGATTCGACTTTAACACAAGGTAAGTGTTCATCTAGGAAGTCAAATTTTAAGGATGAGACTTCATCTACTAGTCCATTTGCTAAGAAGTCAGCTATGGCTTGCCCTTTAATAGCTTTCTATGAGACATAGGTGATGTCAAATTCAGATAGCATCATGAGCCATCGGGCAGTCCTTCCTGTGGTTGCAGGTTTCTTAAATAGATATTTGATGGGATTTGTTCAAGAAATCATAAATACTTTGTATGAAAGGAAGTAATGCCGAAGTCTCTTGGTAACTTAGATTAGAGTGAGGCAGGTCTTCTTGAGAGGCGTATATCCGATTTTGTAGTCCACGAAACGCTTGCTCATATAATAGATGGCCTATTCTTTCTGCCCTAGCTTGTCATGTTGCCCTAGTACACATCCCATAGAGCTATCATGCACAATTAGATACAAATCAACGGACGATCTGGCTCTAGAGAGATGAACATGGGCGGGCTTAACAAATACTTTTTGATTTTGTCAAAGGCGATTGGTAAGTTGAGCAAATGGGAGTATGTTGAGTAATGAAACGACTGATATACTAAATGTGGCCCAAGAAACTGTGTACATCCTTCTCTATGCATGGTGTAGGCATCCCAATGATTGCTTTGGCCTTAGAGGGATCAACTTTTATGCTTCTTTTGTTGATGATGAAGCCCAAAAATTTTCCGTGGGAGGCTCTAAAGATGTAATTGTTTAGGTTTAGCTTCAGTAAATATTTCCTCAAATGGGCAAATAGCTTCCGTAGATGTTTCAAATGATCTCTCAATGGTAGGACAATCATATCGTCAACAAAGACTTCCATCTCTTTGTTGATCATGTCATGGAAGAGAGCAGTCATGGCCCGTTGATATGTTGGCCTTGTGTTCTTAAGACTGAAATGCATGATTTTGTAACAAGATATACCCCAATGGGTAGTGATGGCAGTCTTCTTATGGTCTTTTACGAATATCTTGATCTGATTGTAGCCCGAGAACCCATCCATGAAAAACATAATCTCATGTCCGACAGTATTGTCAAAGAGCACATCAGTGTGAGGTAAAGGAAAATCATCTTTGGGACTAGCTTTGTTTAGGTCTTTGTAATTGATGCATATTCGAACCTTGCCATCCTTCTTGGGTATAGGGACAATGTTGGCCAACCATTGGGGGTATTGGATAGACAAAAAAATGCCAGCGTCTAATTGTTTTTGGATTTCTTCTTTGAGGGCTAGGGACCATTTTGGTCGTAGACGCCTAGGCTTTTGTTTGATGGGACAAATATCTAGGTTAGTGGAAAGCTTATGAGTGACAAGGTCTGTGTCCAGACCGGGCATATCTGCATAGGTCCATGCAAAGATGTCTATGTACTCTCAAAGTAAGTTTAATAGGGCATGCCTTATATCTAAGGTGCTGGGAGTCCCAATTTTCATAATTCTACACACGACTTCTGACCTAAGATCGATCTCTTGGAGGTCATCTACCAATGGAAGATTTTGGTTTTCTTGGCATTCGAAGGCGTCAATCACCTCTTTTGGCATTATTTCCTTATCATCCCATTCTTCTTGTTCCTGTTTTTAGAAAGAAAAGCTTTTAGTATGAATTTACATGAAAAAAACTGTATAATACTCGAGGAGCAATTGGACTTGAAATCATGCTCCAAGTTGGCTACATACTCGATGTTTGCACTGATCACAAGCTTAGTAAAGTTTATTAAGTCGAAATCAAGTCTCATTTAGGTCTAGTCTTGAGGGGTGGACCAAATTTACCTTTTTTTAAAAGCAGTTGAGCCTGAAGTTACTTCTCAGGTTGCCTACATACTTGACTTTTAATCATAAGTGCTTTTGAAAACATTAGTCTGTCAAGATCAAGCCGCACATAGTTCCTTGACTACAAGGGTAAAGAAACAAAGAAAAAGGTTTTTTTTTAAAGCATCTGGACTTGAAGTTATGTCTCAAGTTGCCTACTACCCCTTACAATTTCACTGTTCAAATGCTTTGACAATATAAGCAGAAGGGATCAAGTCTCACGTAGTTCTTATTACAAAGTGGTAAAAAGAAAAGACTAAAGCTTTTGAAAATGTGAAACAAGAGTGAAATAAGTTGGCTTATCTAGGCTTTTTTCCTTAATCCATCAATCAATCAATCACATAGTCCTCCGTTGTGGCTAAGTTGGCTTGTCCGATCTGCTCTCTAGCATCTACGGCTACCCATGTTTCAAGCATGTTGACTTGGTTAGAGTCAAGCTCACCTAGGTCTAGTTCTCCACTCGCAATAACTGATTTCAGTGCTTTCATGATGTCTCCAGGGAGAGAGAGTAGATTAGGGGAGCTATATTGTCCTCCTTATGTTCTAAGGTGTTGGGGGTTGAAATTTCCACGACTTTAGGGACGGACAACTTAGAGCTGAACATAGGGGTATGAGGAGCAGCCTTAAGATGGTAGGTAGAGTGATAACTAGTGTTTGGAGGAGGGATAACAACTGCACTTGTTTGTGCACATTCCGTGCTGAGTTTGGATGGTATTGATAGGGGTAATGGAGCTCATGGTTTAGTTAGTAAAGTGATGCATGTCTGAGGTAGATCAGAGCTAGATACAAAGTGTAGTGTGGCCTTATGGCTGACTTTCTTCTTCTTGTTCCTCTTGAACTGGTGCTTTATTAGAGGTTTGAATGCTAGGCCCTCCTTGGGTGGCACTCTGATGGCTTTCTTCTTGCCCTGAGAAAATTTTCCCAAGCCTTTGTCTGGGTTGAATTTCATCTTGGCCATCATACGAAATTTTGGTGGAAGTATTTTAGCCTTTTCAGATTTACCGCTTCTTCCTCTTTATGTACGACCTCGAATTGGTAGGTGAAAGTATTCGAGGCTTGTAGGTTTCTAACTCCCAATATCTTCTGTCCTGTCATTGTGATCACATTTGTATCAGCCGAACCTGTGACGACTTCGTCACTAATGATGAATTTCACTTTCTGGTGGAGGGTGGATGGGACTGCACCTGTTTGATGAATCCTTAGTCTCCCAATAACATTGTGAAGGAGGATGATATGACACTTGGAATTGAACTTGGAACATTCTCCCTTCTATCACTAGGGGGATGTACACTTCTCCTTAGTCACGACTGACTAAGTTGTTGAAGGCTTTTATGTCACATGGGTTGGGTATCACACAATCTAAGGGGACTCCCCATTTGCCCAAGGTATCCATTGTACAGATATTCAGGGTAAACCCATTGTCCACCAAAATTAAAGGGATACACATGTCAAAATGTCGGTCTGTGATGTAGATAGCTTGGTTGTGCACGGTGTTGCCCTCAGGAATCTCATCGTTTGAGAATTTCGTGACTCATGTCATTGATACTCTTGCCAGCATGTTCTCAAGCCTATCGGGTGTGATCTAGGCGTCCATAAAGGACTCTCTGAATATGCCCAAAAATCTCTCTTTATGCTGCCCAGATGTCAACAAAAGGCCTACAATCAAAACCTATGCTGGTGTCTTGGATAACTGCTCGATTAAGAACAGGTGAGACTTTCGAATAGCTACTTCAAAAATCCCATTCTCTGTCTTTTCTTCTTCCTCTCTAGTTTTCTTTTATACCTCTGTCTCAACTTCCTCTTCTATCATTCTCTCTTTCCCTCTCCCTTTCGGATGTAGATATATGACTGGTTTGGAGACTTTGCTTAACCTGGTGATGAAAGTTGTGAGTTCCTTAAACTCATCCTTTGTCAACTCAAGATTTGTTACTTCCCTGACTAGATAGCCCAAAGGGACTCTGTTCAACAAATATTGTATTCTGGTGGGTGGGGGAATGATAATGACTTGGTAGGGGGCTTAAAGATTGGTGAGTTATGAATATAATGAGGGTGGTGGGATGATATGAAGGGATGAAAATGGGTCATAAGTTGCTGAACCTTCCTCATACATGTCTGTGTCAGGAGGAAGGACTGTTACTAGGCTATCTATGGTCATATCTCATATATGTACGAGCAAATGCTCATATTCAGGAGGGGGAATAGGCGAAGGGGAGTATCCATTCAAGGTGGACACTTGATTAGTATCTGGTAAGAAAATGATCTTCTTAGGTTCTTGTCAGCACCTAAATTTTGACTCAGGTCTATAAATGAAGTCAGATGGTTTCATTATAGCATGGGACAAGACTCAGGTCTAGACACCCCTGAACTTTGAATAGGTAGTCATTCTCAACAGACATTATGGTCGCAAACACAGTGAAAGTATTTTAAAACATCAACATCCTGAATTTACCAACCTTTGTAAGCCTCCCTACATTGAAACATTAAAATGCTGGCAAATTACCATTTTACCCCTACACCCCCAAAAGCCCAAATCAAACCCAATCAAACTCTACTTTTCAACCTCTCTACATCAATAGAGACATCCTGAATTTGCCAACCTTCATAAGCCTCCCCACATTGAAACATCAAAAGCCTAACAAATTATTATTTTACCCCTACACCTCCAAAAGCCCAAATCAAACCCAATCAAACTCCACTTTTCAACCACTCTACATCAACAGAGACACCTTGAGTTTACCAACCTTTATAAGCCTTCCCACATTTAAGCATCAAAAGGCTAGCAAATTACTATTTTACCCCTACACCCCCAAAAGCCTAAATCAAACCTAATCAAACTCCACTTTTTGACTTCTCTACATCAATTGAGGCACCTTGAATTTACCAACCTTCATAAGCCTTCCCACATCGAAGCATTGAAAGGATGGAAAATTACCATTCTACCCCTACACCCCTAGAAGCTTAATTCAAACCCAATCAAACTCCATTTAAACCCATTTTTCCCACAACTCCCAAAATAATCTCCACAAGGAAGACATCTTGGTCTTAGCCACTTTTGTAAGGCCTCCAGCATTAGAAATCCAAAAAGCTAGCAAATAACCATTTTTACCCCTACACCTCTAAAAATTCAAACCACAGGCTATGGAACCGATTTTTTCTAGGATTCTCCAAATCTCATCAACATTCCTATATTTGGGTACAAAAAGATAAGAAAATTACCATTTTGCCCTCATATCCTCAAAATACATCATTTTCCCCCAAAATCGAATCTTTGAAAAAACCCTAAAGGCTCGATACAAGTCAAAAACTTAGCCAGTCAGTGGCCATACCTTCATAAGCCTTCAAGCTTCCCAAGAAAAACCCCAGAGGACACAATGCCCCTCAATTGCCCCAATTTGTCTCCACAGTACAACAAATGCACCTGTATCAGCCATGGACACTCAAGAAGCCCCCGGGAACTCTCCGGAAGTCCAAATTCATCAAGGTCAACCTCATTTTCTTTATTTTTTGAGATCTTAGATAAATGCCCTAATGAAAAAACCCTTCCTCAAACCCTACACCACTTATCAACTTAATTCTTCACCAACCCAGGGCATGTTTCTCAATCAAGTGACCCTAGTTCGAAAATCTCTCAAAAATTCACCAAGGATCAAATTCTCTGCCTGTTAGGCCCTTGGGCACCACAAGTTTAAAGCCTAAACAACCATAATTGCAAACACTCTCCATTTAAACCTAGAAAAAACCAGTCACAGGTCCAAGCGGTGTTTGTCCTAGGATAATTCAAGGCTTATACTATAACTTTCAGCTCAGGTATCTGATTCATACACAGTCTGAGCCAATGGCTCAAAACTTGCAAGGGCTATCTTTGATATGAAGATTTCAAAAATCAAATTTTCCTTCTTACACTTCTTTCATTGGTACGAGCCAGTACAGGAACATTCTGGATCCATTTTGACCCACTTACAACCGGATTATGATTCCGTCAGCTGCATTGCGACTAGAATGTCTGAGAGATGCAAAAAAATCATAAGCCTTGAAGATGTGGGAACTATAGAACTCAAAAAGTAGACCCAGACAGTAAATGGGTAAAATCAGAGCTAAAATATATCTCAGTTTTCTAAAAATACCCTTGATTGTTTCTCTAAACTCTAAACCCCCCATTTGGAATATTTCAAATGAGGGGTGGACATCTAAGGACCACTTCTCCTAGCCTTGCACCCCTCCCTATGGGCCCCACATGCTTCCCCACAACCTATCACTACATGACATGGCATGAGGACCCACCACATTCACCCTCATCCACACACCTCTCCCCACCTCCATTAAACCTTCTAGAAGCTTCTAGAAGAAGCCACCTAACCCTCTCCTCCTCCACACATTCTTCACCTCCTCACCACAAGCTACCACCTCCTAGCCACCCTTGTAGAAGCCCATCTTGCCCACACACATCACCCATCTCCCCACCATCCATTCCTTACACCCCTCTCTTCCAACCACCTCACCCTCTCTAATCCTTATCTCCTCTTCCTCACCCCCCTCAAGTCTCCACTATAAAACCCCCTTGGGTCATGGTCAAGGAGGCTAAGCCAAGAAACTCCAAAAAGAGAGAAGAGAGAAAAAAAAAGTAAAGAAAGAAAAAAAGAGAAAAGAAGAGAAAGAAGAAGGAAAAGAAAAAGAAGGAAAGAAGAAGAAGGAGCCAATCCATGACCAGGTGGCCCCCTCTCCCCCCTATTTAGACTTTGAAGAACCTTAATCTATGCTATAATGGCCCCATTTGTTTGGACTTAACCAATGAGATATGGGAGAGATAAACTACCTCCCCCTTTTTTTCTGTGCTTTTTTACATGTCACCTGATAAATGGACATTTTCATTTTGTTTTTGTAATGAGGTGGGGTTGGTGGTTTACATCAGATGTCACCAACCCCCATACCTCTTAGTTGAGCATGATTGGGACCTCAAAAAGTGAGGCTTGGCTCCATGCATAGGCCTCACTTTACTGCTTATTACAGTGTGCTTAAGCACTATTTTATATAACCAACCCCCATGCACAAATTTTTTACCCCCTCTCTCAAAATATTTCAGTTGAATCTTTTAGTCCATTGTTTAATTAGTTACCCATTTTAGCTATTTTTAATGCATTTTTTCATTTGATATATAACATGCTGTCCAAATTTTGAATTGTAGTAGTAACTCATCTTGTTTAAGCTAGAACTCATTGTGCTTAATGAATCTAGGTCTAAAATTTTAAATAAAACTCCCAACTAACCCGTTGACCTCCCTGTAAAATTTAGGACCCACCTGATCTCGGGATTTTGAGATATGGGTCCCACAATCCTGAATTTTTGGACAAATCTGTACTATGTGCACAATATTTTACACTTTGGGAAATTTCAAAGGTGGGTTCCACCCCTTTTCCAGAGTCTAAGAATTTTTGTAAACCCTTCCAGTGATGTTACTCACCCCCCCAAGAGGCCCAGGGTCAGTGGACCTTAGAATGTTGCCCAGAATCCCAGAAAACAGTCATTGTTTTTTGGAAAACAAACAGTACGCCTGATCTCTCATAGAGTGAGAGATTAGGCATACAAGGCTTTCAAGCGTACCCTATTTTTCAGGCATACCAAAACAGAAAATCCCCAAATTGTCCCTAATCCCACAACGACCCTTGGATAACCCCTAGACCCTCAAACAGACCCTAGAAATGATTCCAAGCCTTTGACATATCAGTAAAACCCAGAAAGGGTTCAACTTAGACCGTGCGCCCGATCTCCACCTCTGTGAGAGATCATGCATATATGAAATTCAGGTGTACCTTATCTTTTTTAAGCATACGCAACAACAACAAACAGCCTTATCCCAACTATATGGGGTCGGCTGTCTTTTTCAGGCGTACCTAGACAGAAAAACCCTAAAAACACCCTTTACCCCAGACCAATCCCTGGATAGTCCCACAACCCTTTAGAAATGACCCAATTACAGTCCCAACCCCTTGATACACCATTAAGAACCCAAAAGGGCTTGATTGAGGCAGTACGCCTGATTTCCACCTTTGTAAGAGATTAGGCATATGTGAATTTCAAGCGTACCTTAATTGAATTCAAGCATACTTGATCATAATAGCCTTAAATTGTGTCCTCAGGTGTCCAAACACTCACAACAACCCAAAAATTCATAAAAATGCTAAAACTTGACTCCTATGTAAATCCCAAAACCTGAAATTACCAACAAGGATCAAGTGGGGCCCAATTGAGTCTGTATGCCTGAATTCCCACTCTATGGGAGATTAGGCATACCAAAGATCAGGTGTATGACCTAGAGATCAGGCGTATTAACAAAAACCCTACCAAAGTTCTTCTATTTTATTCACTTCTTAATAAAAATAAAATAAAATGATTAGGTCAGAGGAGGCACCCTAACAAGGTGGGTAATTGGGGTGCCTAACACCTTCCACAATTACAGTGAAACAACTTACCCAGACCCTTGGAAAACCAGACCAATCAGAGAGTCAACCCTAGGCCCAAGTGCCTAGCCTGGGCCCCAAAAAGGCCCGAGTCCTCCCTTCCCCTAGAAAGGAGGTAGGCGTCCAACCCCACCTGTAAAAACCTGAGTTGGTGGCGACTCCAAACTCCCTAAAGTGGGTTGCGGACCTTTTCTGCGATGCCCGCAAAATGGTGACTCCGCTAGGGATTAAATTATTTAACCTCCGAATACATCTTTTATTTTATTTTCATTAAGTATTCCTGTATTTTCATTCTTTATGTCAAGCATGTGTCCATATAGACTATAAAGCATGTCATTAGTTAGTAGGATATACTGGCATCTGAATAACTTGTATTTTAAAACAAAACACATGATCACTTTAGATCCTAGGAAAGATTAAACTAGTTAGTAGGATCAAAATCCACACTTGAACAACTTGTTTACTTAAACATGTTTGATTTTATTATCATTTGTTATCATCATTATAACGAGTCCATATGATACGACATATCATTCATATTGCATGAACATCATAAGCCCCTTATGTAGGTTCATTACCCACCAATGGAC
>JAOXJP010226601.1:0-11459 GCA_025762735.1 Platanus orientalis | reverse complement strand
TTTCTCTCTCTCTCTCTCTCTCTCTCTCTCTCTCTCTCTCTCACACACACACACACACACACACACACACACACATACCTTCTGCTCTTCATCTTGCCATCACGCCTATGAACAAATTTCCATATAGAGGTTAAGTCAAACAAGAACAGGCCAGGTTAAGTAAGTGAAACTAGGTTAGAGCTAAAACTGCAGTAAAACATACTCATGAAGTTAAAAATTAAACCAAGAGGATATATAAAATCCAAATCCTTGCTAGAGATTTAATTCTAGACCAATTCACAAGCATTCCCAAAATTTTATTCTCTGATTCGTGGAGGCATCTGCACTCAACCCACTGTTACATAGTTCCATTTAAAAGCAGAACAATTAGAATATTCACTCAAAAGAGGAAATAACAAACAAAAGCTGAAAAGGAAGGAAAAAAAAAAAGAAGACGAAGAAAAGAAAAGGTTAACAGGTAGTAACAGTACAGTTTTATTCTAATGTGGCAGATTCTGAGGAGCTCATAAAGATAAATAGAGATAAGCATTACTACTCATCTCAGATCCTGCAGTAAGAAATCTGTACATGCAGCTTAGAGATCCTTTCCTGTTCTCTTTCTGCTAAACAACTTGATCAAATTTGGCATTTCCTTCCTCTTCTTCCTAAGAGTGATTGAAGAGGAGCGATTCACATATCGAATTCCTGGTGAGCTAGGCCTCCGTGGCCTTGCCTGTCTTGCTGGTGACAAGATACCACCATCTTTCATGGATTTTCTTGGCAATGCTTTCTCAACCTGCAATTTTGCAGCTTCTGTGTGTCTTTCATGTTGTTGTTTATAATTATGTAGCTCATCCTCAGCTGCTCTCTTCACTTTCAATGACTTCTCTGTTCTGTACACATGTTGCTCTTCCACCAACCGTAGCTCTCTAATATCCATGAAAACTATATCAGTCTTCATCAATATCTGTTTCTCAGAGGCCTTTAGTGCTTTGACCCATGCCTGAGCTGCTGCAAGCTTCTTATCTGCAATTTCTTCAGCATCCTCTGCACGCCCAGTCAAGTACACATACTCAAAGTTTGGGATGGTTATTGAAGAGCTATGCTGAGATATGGAAGCTCTAGCCCTCATGGTTTTCTCAGTAAGATCTTTCAAGTTCTCCAGAGCTTTTGCTTCTGATGCTTTAGCCGCTTCAAGCTCCTTCATGGCAGCTTCTAACCTGTTCTCCACTAAGTCCATCTCAGACTCTGTCTTTTGAATTTCTGCTTGGATGCTTGAAGTTTCTTCACTAATAAGATCCCTCTCTTTCTTTGCTGCCAATGCTTCTGTTTGCAACTGTTGAAGTGTCATTGTTAGATTGGACACAATTCCTTTTTCCTTCTGTTCAGCTGCAGATGCAGCTTCCAACTTGGATTTGGCCCTGTGGAGCTTATGGTTTAGATTCTGAACAGTTAAGTTTGCCTTCTCTTCTAAATTCTTCGACTGAGCTGTTTCTTCGGAGACATGCTTGCGTTGGTCTCGGATGGTATCCATGGAGGCCATAAATCGGTACCCTTCCTCTTTGACAGATGCCAAATCTTTCTTTGCTGCATCCAATTCTTCAGTCACTGACTGTAATAATATTGAAGTTTGTAGTTCTTCTTCAGTTCCCTTATCGATGTTGTTATCACCCAAATTTTCATTTCTCACAACCCTTTTGTCCATTCCCTTAACTAGCTTCAACTCTTTCTGTAAGGCATCAATATCTGAAGCAGTCATGGCCAGTTTGGCTTCCAGCTCCTTCGAACGGTCTAGTTCTTGGATAATGTCCTTGATTCTATTTCTGGTTTCTTCTATAGTGTTTGAGAATTGAACAGCCTGAACTTCTCTCTGAGCTTCAATTGCTCCCAACTCTCTAACAGCCTCAATCTTAGCCAGCTGAACAAGTACTTGCTCTTCATTGGCTTCCTCAACCTCTTTTCTCAGTGCTTCTTTGGAGCTTGAATAAGACCTCAATCTCGAAACCGAGGCTTTAGATAACTTTTCTGCCCTCAATTTTGCTTCTAAGACAGAAGCCATGTCAAGCTTAAGTTTACTCAATTCCTGTTTTATAGATTCCAATTCCCTCATAACTTCAGCATACTGAAAAATATCTGCTTTCCCATCAGCGAGTGCTAATCCATCATCATGTCTATCCAGCTTCTTCAGTGTTTCAATCTCCTTCTTCTGTGCTTTCACTCTCGAGTTTGATTCCTCAAACCTTAAACTGAGATTCTTCACTTCATTCCTTGTGTTATTGAGCTCCGATTCTGCTTCGGCTATTACAGAGTCTGCAACTCTTCCTCTCTCATGGAATCGCTCAATGTCCCTCTTTGCCAAATAGAGTTCTTTAGCTTTCGAAGGAGGTTTCTTCAGTATAAAAATTTGCAACATTAAAGGCTCAAGAAAACACCAAGTAGAAAGAAATATATATGTAGATTGTAGAACAGAATGATAAATTATGAGAACTTGTAAAGGGGTTTCGGAGTTTTAATCTTACCTCAGAGAATGCCATCTGGGGTTTTTTGAATACTCGTTTTCCTCCAGGAACCCTTTCCCCATATGAATTTACAGCTGCTTTAACTGACCCAGTTCTCCTTCTGTCATCGGTCTCTGCCCTATCCATTTCACCCCTGTTTCCATATTCAAACAAGGCAAAAATCCATATTCATATTTTCCACATTAACGGAAAAAGCGATGAAGGAATCAAACTTCCATTTTCCAGGAAAAACCCAATTGAATTCAGAGTTAAATTTAAGGAACCCAAATCCAAGTTTGGTTCTTCTGTTTTTGATAACAGAGAGAATTCAGAAAGAACTGTTCTAATCAATATCTTTTTTAACAGATTAAATAGGAACCCAAGAGCTAAAAATTCCAATTTCTGAACCAAAAACAAGATTTCTGCTCATTACAGCAACACTTCTCTGCATTTTAGACGGAATTTCAGAGCTCACCTGAGATTGTTCTTCAGATCGTGATTTCTTTCCATGTAACTACGAGATGGTTTATTGCTTCACTTCGTTGTGCTCAAAGGAAATCATCCACAAGAAATAAGATACTACAGAGAAGAAAGAGACAGAAAGAGAGAATAATATGAACTAGGAACTGTCGCCAGAAAATCAGCTTCATTAACGGTAAGCACATTTAATGGAACGTGATGAGACGAGCTCTGTACGATAGAATCTAAGCTATGCAGCCAGAGCCTCGTTCACGCAGGAAATAAGATTCCAAGTCAACAATTACATGACGGTTCTAGACAATAGGTGGAGTCTCGGTCAATCTGACCAATGTCCAATATATAATATTCCAATCCAATGGTTTTCCACATCTTACATCTTGATTCGAATCAGCTCTTGTGTAAATGGAGCAATATCACGCCAATACAAACCCATCACGTGACACGACTCAAGACAAAGAGTACTTTGATAAATAAACTATCATCTATTTACTGTATACGTGTTGATTTGTACTGGCGTGATAATTCTCCTTTTGAGACAGGAGATGATTCAAATGATTTCAAACCGCTGGGATTGTTTGTGCTTGGCCATGATGACGACATTTAGATTCTGAGACATCATCTTACAAAGGTGGGCTTAGATTATGTGAAAACAAATGTCGTGAGAACTGTGAAAACAGCACCAGAGAGGCTGACGCATCAGTACCGAAAAGTGATTTGCACTTTTTGGGGGGGCACTTGTCACTTTTCGGTGCTGATGTGTCCGTGCCCTGATGCCATTTTCACAGTTCCCACAAGATGCGTTCTCACCTAATTTTTAGTGTACAAAGGTAGGCTATGTTCCCAGTTGTGGTTTGTACCTCGTGAGAGAGAGGTTCAAATCATCTCCAGTCTGAATGGACATGTACCACTCCAGTCTTTTCTCACAATGTCTGACAAAAGATGTATTAATAAGTAGAGAGGTACTTATTTATTGTGCATTTACATTAATGCTTTCCTTTGATCCATGTGTATTGACTTAAATACCCTTGTCAGACCAGATGTCATGCACTTATTGGTAATGGTGTGGTACTTGTCCATTCAGACTGGAAATGATTCTAAATCGGCTAATTTCATCCAAAAATAATTTAAGTTTTGGTACTGAGACTCCCAAGTGACAAAGACAGGATAAGGGGCACCAAAATTGATATATAAACGGCTAACGAGCCCATCATTAAAATTGTCGTTAGGAATGGAATTTTTTTTATTGAAAGAGACAATTACCCGGCCCCAAGAAATTTTGTGATGGTATTTTCATTATTTAGGTCGAATATTTCTTACACATCAAAGGTAGATGACCGGCCACGTCTTAAGATATCAGGGTTGGAATCATCTACGGTATGCCTGATATCATTGGAAGAAAATGTTCTGTGATGACAGTGTCAGTAGCGTTTTATGGTGAATTATAAGCTGACACATGTTGTGTTTTGGCTTCAAAAAATTGCTAATGTGTAAAGAAAGAGACACCATATTCAAAAACACATCATATATCAATCAATGGCACACCTACAAAGGCTTGTGTCAACACAGACAACCATTCTACTTTATCATAACAGTCCCCTTTGATTGCAGTGTAAATAAACCAAATATGAACAATATATTAGCGTATCCATATTTGGTTCTTTTATAATTGGATATTATTTAAACGAACGAATATTTAATCAATGGATAGACATGGGTCTTTTTTATATTGTTATTTTAAACATACTATAAGTATTTTAGTCCGCAAATTAAGTATCATTTTAGCAAGTTTATTTTTCTGTCAATGTCATGGCTTTATGGCTTTGAAAGTCCTTAATCTAGTGGTAAAAGAACTCATAAAGAGAACCCCCTAGTAATCATTTGATCTCTCTTGATTTGGTGATTGATCAGATGACCATGAACAACAATCAGTATCATAGTCTGACTCAGTACCTAGAGTCAAAGGTGGGAAAGAAATTTATATCCACGTGGCATTAGCACACCTACACACCGAAATTTTTGCCAACACCCTTTTGGCATGCCTCGTGAGACAAAGCCAAATGCTTAGATAAAAAGTTGTAAATAGAAAGAAGGTTTCACAACCACAAGAAAACATGTCACCAATGATGATAGAATCACTGCTAAATTCTATTAACGATCTTGTTCATAAAATTAAAATACTAACTGAACTTTTGACTACTCAAATGGCTCAAATAAAGGATTTCGGTCACATAGTAGAATACCCTCTTAACCACCGTCATGAGGTTGGTTAACAACATCCATTTTATTACAGTTTTAATGGTTGTGATGGTGAAAATGGTGGCTATGATGATGATGTGCTACCATAGGATGAAGGATTTGGGGGGCAACAGCCATTCTAACAATCCCAGGGCAACCGTCATCATATAAGTATGTTAGGTATCCATTTTATCGTGAGCATAGTGGCCATTATTATGATAATATTGATTACAATGATTATGTGCCACCATGAAATGAAGGATTCAAAGGGCAACAATCACTCCAACAACCTATGAGACACCCCATTTCTAGTTTACTCGGACCAAAATTAAGCTTCAAAAAAGTTACAAAAACCCACTTATGGTTAAGTACATTGGCTACTTTACAATGTGTGATGGAAAGCATTAGCCAATGATTTCCAATAAATGGAGGCCAAATATGGCTTAAAATTTCTAACACAATAAAATTGGCTATAAAATAAATATTTCGGCCATAACTGAAAATTGACTATTTCAGCGTAATAAAATTGTCTATGAAAGAAATATTTCTATCATGAAAGAAATATTTAGGCATAATTGAAAATCAGTTATTTCTGTTGTACTAAAATCAGTTATGAATGAAATATTTCTACTATAAAAGATATATTTGGGCCATAATTCAGAAATGTCTATTTTTGTCATAATAAAATTGGCTATGAAAGAAATATTTCTACAATGAAAAAAAAAATAGCAATAACTAAAAAATGGCTATTTTTGTCATAATAAAATTGGCTATGAAAGAAATATTTCTATTGTAGAAGAAATATTTTAGCCATAATTGAAAACAATTATTTTTCATTGTAGTAGAATTAGCCATGAAAGAAATACTTCTGTCATGAAAGAAAATTTTTAGCCATAATTGAAAAACAACTATTTTCAATGTAATAGAATAAGCAATGAGAAAATATTTCTACTTTAAAGGAAATATTTTGAACTTGATTGAAAAACAACTATTTTCACCATAATAGAATCATCGGTCATGAGAAAAATATTTCTACTAAGAAATATTTTGGTTATACTTGAAAAATGACCAAGAAAAAACTTTTTTATTTAATATTGTCCAAGGTATCCAAACCTCATAGAGCACCTAACTATGTCAGTCAGGCATGTGGACTCCCTACCTCTCCCACACACTAGGTAAATTGGGTTTTTTTATGCTTGGACAAGTGGCCCGAAAGGGGTGTGCTTCGAACTTAGGACCTTCGCTTCATGAAGTGTGTTCCTAGCCAATTGCACCACCCCTTGGGGTTAACAACCATTTTTCCTTCATAGGAACAGTTCTTCAAGTATACAATCACAATGGAAACAATCATGGTTTTCCATAATAAGAAAGAAAAAAATTATTCCAAGAAGATAGTGATGATGACAACAACCATTGTTATGAATGAAAATACTTAATCCTTCATATCAAACAACCAAATGTTTCCTCCTGACATGGAACTCGGGGGAAAACACCAAATCTACCAAACATGGAAGAATTTCTCTAAGGTTGAACAAACATCATCCTTTTTATTTACAACTATAAGTGGAAAAGATTCGTTAATCTCAAAAAATGAATGATCTGTCACTCTTCATGGAGGAAATTCATCCAAGACCGAGGGAACATCATCATTCTTATCAACCACCACAAGTGGAAAAGATTGGTCATCCTCAAAGATGGAATGATCCACCATCTCTTGTGGAGAAAATTTCTCTAAGACTGAAGGAACATGATTCTCCTTATTTTGGCCATATACTTTATCCTTAAAAAAAGAATGGTCTACCACCATGAAAGAAATATTTCTACCATGAAAAATCGGCCTTGAAAGAAATATTTTAGCCATGATAAAAAATGTTTATAAAAAAAAATATTTATGTTAAAAAAGGGCCATTAGATTTTGGTTCATTATAGTATGTCTCTTTAAATTTTATAAATTTAAACAAATAAGAGGCATTGTTGACACCAAAATCTTTAGTGTCTAATGAAACAGTTAAGATTAAGACTTGTAGCAGAAGATGAACAGTTGAAGTGCCATGATTTGAAATTTTAAGATGTGGGATAGATGACAAACCATCATTTATTTCCAAACCACAATAGAGCTTGTTTACACCAAAATATTTCTGCCAAAGACAAATGGTGAAATATCATTGGTGGAAATCTAATAGATAGCATAATGTCATTGGTGGAAATCCAACATCAGTGATAAGAACAGACGACAAAATATGATTGGTGCAAGTTTGAAATCAAAAAATACACCAGTTATAAAATAGGTGGCAAAAATAAATTGGAAGAAATTTGAGACAATAGTTATTCCAATAGGTGGCAGGATTACATTGGAAGAAATTTGAAACAATAGTTAATTGAACAAGTAACAAAAGGGAATATGAGGAAATGAAAGAGAAACGGGTTTTAATTACTAGAATAGGTGGCAAAAGGAGCATTTAAGAGATGGTTTTTATAAGTGATTGATGTTGCAGATCATAGGACATATGGAAATAACTAATAACTGAATGTAGCTGCTCATTTTGTCTATAAATACCAATAGAACATAGAGAAAATGAACCCTGCTCTAACACAAACTCAAACACATCACAACACTCCCTTTTATCTCTCTCCCCCATAAGAGAATTTTATCATAGTTTAAATTAATTTCCTCTTATAAGAATCCTACAAAAGTTTATTTAATTCTTCTATGCGTTTCAACCTTTCCATCCTTTGGAGTTTGATTTAATTCATTCATAGACACACCATCACCATTCCATCATTTGGAATTGATTTAATTCCTCCACAAGTTGCACCACCACCATCCATCTTCGACTACCATTTTTACAGGTTGCAACAACATTTCCACCACCCCGTGGTTACAACAATTGTACCACCCCATGTTGCACATGAAAGGTAAAATCATAATTTCACCCTTGAGAGGGTAAACTTGTCTTTTCACATGTTTATATAGACTATAAAGTGGTTTAGGAACCCTTTGGACCAAACTATAAGTGTAGAACTTAAGTTTGACCTTGAACCTATTGAGTTTGAAAGTTTACTCCAAGTGTGTTTTGTGATAACTTTGCTAGAAAATATGTTCAAATCCTAAGACAATATGGGTTTATGGCATACATTTTTTGAAAGATTTTCGAGTCTATTTTCTAACATGATAAACGGTGCATGAATTGGAGTTTTATAGTGAAAGTTATGGTCATTTTATCATAAAGGGGGTCAAACTTGGAAAATCCTGTTTAATACCTACAAAAGTCCCCATTTAGGGGGACTGGTCCAAGGGGTCGCCCAATGTGCAATTGGTCCCCACCCATAGAACCAAAAAATTGAAGTTTGGGAAGTTGTGTTCTCCCTTAGTGTAAGCGGTTCAAGGACTACATGACTAGTCCGAGGGGGTTGTGAGGGGTCCTAAGATTTTGTGACCTATCTGAGGGGGTGCGAGTAGTCCCAATTTGGGGGGGACTAGTCCCCACACCCCAGATTAAAAAAAATAAGGGATTTTTTTTCCTATTTCACATGAAATCTTTCTAAGAAAGGGTAATCTTGTATAAGGACTACTATATAACATCATTTTTCCCTAAAATATGTTATATTACACATAAGGATTGAAGAGTTAGAGATGTTAGAGAGTCTTGGGAGAGAATGTGGGATTTCTTCCCCAATTGGATAAATTTCACTCCCAACCATGGAAAACCTTCTAGAATAAATGATTCTCTTCCTAGAACTTCCTAGTTTCATTTATTTAATGTTAAATCTACATTGTTTTACAAAGAATAGAGGAAAAGGAAAAAAAGTTCTCATCAAAGATCTTTTTAGAAAATAGAAGTTTATGGTAAATAGTTACATAAAACTAATTATCTTTTTCTTGTTTTTAGGCTCTTAGAAGTCTTGTAATAGTAAAATATTGAGTCTATGAATGTTTTTTCATATTTTTGTGAAGCCCTTACTAAGATCTTAGAAACCCTACATCTTATGGTGATTTGTGATGAGTTTTTGTCAATTTTTGTTAGGATCTTAGAAATCCCTAATTTATACTATGAAGAAAAGTGGATTTGCATGCTAGCTATATGAATTTTCTTGAAAATATGAATCCCATGTATTGTAAATGCTTGTAAACTAAGATTTTATAATTTTATAGTTTTCATGAAGGATATTGATAGATGATTTACTTGATTTTCCATAAATATAATGATTATTTTAGTTGGTGATGAACATTTCTTAAATATATGATTAAAGATGATGCTAGAAGATAACTATGAAGCATGTTCACCTCCATATAATTATACTAGTATATTGATGGGTATAAATTGCTTAGGAAACTCTGTGGAATGATTCATGTAAGATATGCTTAGAGATAGTGAATGATTAGATGACATAAATGATTGAATTGTTATCTACACCATTGTTTATGTCATGTGTATATATACATATAGGGTTATATGACTTCGCTCACTGATAAGGTTAATGAATGATTTATTAATATTGATATTCTTGATCTTGCTAGCATATTATATCATGTGAACATAGTTGTCTCTTACATCATGATTGAATAATATGCTAAGTAAATGTATGATAGGGTAAAATGGCTAAGAATGGACAATATTTGAAACAAATAAAAGATAGAAGAATCAAATAAGATAAAGAAAGTAAAGACAAGTGTCTAAATAATGAATGTCCCACCATTGGGAGCTAAATGATGACTATAAAATGATGATAAGTAAAGATGGCTAAGACATAAAGAACAAGTGTAAGAGGTGGCCCTTGCTATTGGGGAATAATACAACATGTCGATGGTCTTTACTATTAGGATGATATAATATGCTGACGGCCCTTGCTGTTGGAGAAAATACAATATGCCAATGGTCCTTGCTATTGGGGATGATACAATATACTAATAGCCTTTGCTATTGGGGAATAATACAATATGTTGATGGTCTTTGCTATTGGGATGATACAATATTTCGATGACCCTTGCTATTGGGGTTATAATTCAATATGTCGATGGCCCTTGCCATTGGAAAATAATACAATGTGCCAAAGTGTAAAATAATGTTAAAGGGCCCACTATTGGGAAAAAAGAAAAGTTTGTAAGAAGATAAGCAAGTTATAAGAAAAAAAAGTCATGTCAAGAAGAAATGAAAAGTTCGTAAACTATGTAAAGGAATAAAATGTCAAGATAAAAAATGGAAGCACATAAGCTTTAAAAGTAATGATAAATTCATAAGATATGTAAGAATAAGTAATGTGAAGGCCCTTTACATTAGGGAATAATACAATATGCCAATGTGTAAATAATATAAAGGCCCTTGCCATTGGAAGATAATATAATGTGTTGAAGTATAAACAAGTGAACCAAAGTGTAAGTGAAAGAAAACATATGTGGACAAAAGTGTAAGTTATGGCCCTTCCCATTGGGGAATAATACAATGTGCCAAAGTGTAAACAAGTGAACTAAGGTGTAAGTAAGTGAAAGAAATAATGTAAGTGAACGAAAGTGTAAGTTATGGCCCTTGCCATTAGGGAATAACACAATGTCCCAAAGTGTAAACAAGTGAACCCAAGTGTAAGTAAGTGTGAGAAAATGTAAGCAAGTAAAACAAAAATGTAAGTAAGTGTAATAAAGTGTAAGTGATGGTCCTTGCTATTTGGATTATAATTCCATATGTCGACGGCTCTTGTCATTGGGAAATAATACAATGTGTCAAAGTATAAGTGAATTGAAAGGTCACACCATTGAGGTGAATGAAAAGAAATTATGAGAAAACGAAAAGAGAAGTCCATAAGGAAGTAAGAGTATAAAGAAAAGAATGGGAAGCATATAAGCTTCTAAAGTAAAGTTATAAGTCATGTAAAGCATGAAAAGTATTAAGGCATGAAATAGAAACATCTAAGTATCACAAGTAAGAAAAAATATATAAGTTATGTGAAAAAAAAATCCTATAGAAATAAATGAAAGTACATAAGTGACCAATGAAAATGGAAGTCCTTAATATGAATAAGAAATGGAAATGTCAAGAAATAAATGAAATCACATACTCTTTAAAAGGAGATGAAAGTCTACAAGATATGTATGGAAAGAAAGAGATGTAGCCTTAAGAAAGTGATAAGTGAAGACTAAAAGAAGAACAATTGTCAGGACCCAAATTTTGACTTAGGTCATCTAACGGAATGAAGAGAAACAAAACAAGAATTAGGGATCAAGACTTTAAGCACCCTGGTTTAGTGAGAGAAAATTGGACCATAGGAGGTTAG